>JAVTVY010024610.1:0-88878 GCA_036873755.1 Hanleya hanleyi
AAAAAACTTCACATGTAGATGTTTCCTAATGTGGACAGCTAAACAGTAATTCACAACATTTGCAACTTTTCTGAAACTTTGGTAAATTCAAGTTTTCATTCATAAATACAAATATCAATACTATCCTCAAATGTCATCTACATGTAAATTGCCCAAAGGTATAGGACCTACATGTACAACTAAATATAGCTTACTTACTTACAAACTGAAAGCTGTAAAGTTTTGTTTCTCTGTATGCTCGAAATGTTCAGTAGGTGATAATCAGTATATCTCAAATATTTTCATGAGGTTAAAGACGAATGTCCTTTATTCATATAATGATAATAATACATGTACATTTATACTTCTACCAATACAACTCCAACGGGTTACTGTTTCCAAACTAGGAAGCAGGTTGCCAAATTGGAAGCATGTTCCCAAATTAGGAAACATATTTTCAAATTACCGTCAGTGATCAAATGCTGCATGCAAGTGAGGTATGTTGATTTTCATTTACTGCAAATGGAAGTTTGATGGCGAAAATCGCATGTATGGGGACATTTTCCCCCAGAATTTATTTCGGTAGAAGAATGGAAGTGTTTTGGACTTTGGAAAAAAAATTCACCCGAGATCGGGTCTTGTGTCCTTAAATACTTAACTTAGACTATGTCTATGAAAGGCAGTTAACATCTCGTATTCGTCTTTGAACAAGTAGAGCGGTCTTTCTGGGATTAACTTCATAAATTTTGGTTCGAATTGGTCAATTAATTACTAAATAAAAATGCCATTTGATTCGATTATTTGGTCTTGAAATCAGGCACATTATCATACTTACATTACCAAATAAGCTGGTAACCACTTTTGAGTAACTGAAACATTGAATTCAGACATTTCTGAATATATTCACTTCAGCTAGCTGGGTCAATCCAATATGGCTGCCGGATCAAACAACCAACCAGAAAAACTTAACAGCAGGCCTATTCAAGTCTATCAAATGAAAATTGTACATAATTCACGAACTTAAATGGCTCTGTGCGACTCTCCGGGATGTCATTGTGTTCACACCAGGTCATGGTAAGAATAGGCCTCAGCTCCTCAGGGAGCTTGTCATGGGGTTACCGGGTGTTAAAAGGAATAGGACCCTACCCGTGTGGTATCCAGGTGTGGAAAGGAATAGGAACCAAACGTCGTGATATGACTGAAATAGTGTTGAAAATGACGTCAAATCGTATTCACTAAATCAACTTAAATGTTTTATTGACACTTGTGGATTGATGGATTGTTAACATTTCAGTGTGCAACATTTTGGAAGACGAAATTTCTGTGACCCACGACTTTTCAACAGATGACATTACGGCAGTAGAGTCAAAGTACTGGGTATGATATTTTGGACTGCGACTTTTCGACAATCAAATTTTATTCATTGATTCTACCTTGAATTGAATTTAAGATAATGAACTGGACATCAAGAAAAGTGTAAAATGTATTGTCAGATAATCATTTAATTAAGTAAATGAATTGTCCTGTTAGAAGTAAAGTACCCTGGGGATATAATGAAAATTGTAGTTCCTGCCAACTTCGGGCATACCAGCAGTGTTTTTCAGTGTCTCAAAAACATATTCTTTTTTACTAATTGGGCAGTGCATTCCTATTTTGTCATACATCAATGAATGATAAATGCCACATGTAAACCTGAAATTTTTGTGTGTTCCATCTGCTTTACATGTACTATCTGAAATTCAATTTCAAAGAATGAATTAAAATAAAATTTGATTAATGAAATGTCACCGACGAAATGTCATACCCCACAGTTACTGCCGAACATCTCAAAGCCGAAATGTCCCCTGCGAAGAGTCATGGACAGGCTGAAATGTCCTTACAGCTACTAGACTACATGTATATGTAGCTTTAAACTCAGTTTTAAGAGTGGACACCCCTATCTTAAATCCACATTGTACAGTGTGTGCTCTCTTCAAGTCTCTAACAGCTGCAGGCCCTTATACATGTACATGTAGGCCTATACTTGTCCTGAATGGTGCTGTCCAAATGAATTAAAGAATTTGTCCATAGAATAGCTGGCTTAGAGCTAATGTTTATCATGTTTTAAAACATGACAACCGACTCTGAATTAAATTTTGCATGCATTATTTGAAAATGTTTTAAAACAGATTATCATGGTTTCAACAAGACAGTACACTTTAAAACAATCTAAGTAAACCAAGATGGTAAATCAGGTGAATACCATCTACATGTAACGCTATGATCACTTCGTGCGAATTGTTTGCCGATATTCTGCGAGATCCCATAATAAGCCGATCATGACCATTTCTGACTTTAATCTCTGACAATGATTGACGTTTACTCCACAGAGATTAACATCTCGCACGGCACCATTTTTGGATATTTTCTGCCCCCCTAACAAAGCCAGACTTTTCGGCGGGAGTAAAGTCTTTGATCTTAACCGATCTGTCTGGAAATGATGCCATATTTGGATACTGTGTCCCGACAATATTTATATATTAGTCCGTGTACTACCGTAATTACTGTGGGCGTGATTTCAACAAGCTAGCCACCTGACTGGCTAACAGATGTAGTTTCAGATTCGCATAGGATTTATATAGAGCTAAATTCAGATATAATATTCCATGATATTATATCTGAGTTTATTGAGATTGACTTTAAAACTTAATGGAAATAATATAGAAATATTACCAAATTTTTAAAATAGTCTTAGAATGAACTAGTGCAGGGCATTTTGATTTTAATAGTTAACATTTTAATATTATTAAATCTGGGGGCTGAATATTCAGTATGTTATTGAACATGTTCTTCTGGTAATGAAATATTCAGTATTCACACCACTACTACTATATTTTCCATGTTTTACTGTTTACAATTGATGAAAACAATGAAATGATATACCAGTAATCAGAGCTTGGTGTATTATTCAATGGAACGTTCAACTGATTAACACATCTGCTGTTACCCAGGGTTATTTGATAGAATATGTGATTTCAATATTCATAATCCCAGATACCCATTATAATCCCAGATACCCATTATAATCCCAGATTAACACGAGGCAGCATACCAAAACTACAAATAAAGGAGTTTGACACGAATCAATAAATGGCTTCAGTGTGATGCCTACATGTATACACACCAGCCACCCCAGAAGCTGCAAAAGATCGACAAAAGTTGGAAAAATGAACAACAGCCCATATAAGTTTCAATGACTTAAGAATGCATGTATCAATGATTAATTATATGGTTGAGAACTGGGAATGTAAATCGGAAAAGAAAACTGGTTTGCGCTATTTTAAAATTTCGCAAAGCTCCATTGCGAGATTTTAAAATACTTGCACAACTTGAAATTTTAATAACACGCAGCTTAATTTTAAAATCTCACAGATTTTTAAAACTCGTTTAGCAATTGTTATAGCCTAGATGAGAATGATTATATTTTCATTGCTTGAACAACTAATTTAAAATTTTAACCTCACTCAGCCTACGTATAGATCTGTTACATACAGGCTGACTGATTGGATATTTACTAATATATATATATACAAAAACTAAATTGACACCGTCAACAAAAAACCCTATAAAATCTTTCCAATATTTCTGTACAGTAATGTACATGTATATGTTTCTCAAACCTGGATACTGCCCAATTATAACAGGTCTGTTAGGTTATTCGTACATGTAACATATGAAATTGACAAAATGTTGCATGCCAAAATGTCTCTGCCTTTTACTTTATGCCAAAATGTTGCCTGCTGAGATGTCATGTGCCAAAATATCACGGATTCCCCCCCCCCATACATTCCAGTATTCTACAGTTTTAAAATTTGTGAAGTTTTCTATCTGTCTTCTAGCCATTGGACAGGTTAGATTGGGCAGAGCTTTTATGATGAGCCAGTCTGTTTTGCTGGCTGACCCAGCTCTGGGGTCAGTTACAGCTTTATCTGCATTGACTTTAATATATAGGCCTAGCTACATGTACAACTGGGCCATGAGTGACCAAGTTCAACTTTGAAGCTGTGAGATATAGCAATTGACTCCAGGAGTTTTATGACTTCTAAACACACAATGATCTACTTGACCCTTTGGGGAAGGTATTACAGGGAAAGAGACCAAGTATTACTATAATTAAATACCCAAGTTACCATAACAGGTTCCTCCTAGACTGAATCTGGATTTAACACTATATATCCAGAAAGATAATGATGCAATTTGAACAATGTTCAGAGCAGCACAAAAATGTTATTCATTGATGTTGGTATTTTAGAATAAAGTCGCTATATTCAGTTATTCAGTTGACAAGGACTGTGTTTGTAGCAAAAAAAAAGAAAAAAAATAGAATGTGTACATGTACATCTGCAATTGATGCAGCTCTTAATAATTCAATTTAAATGTTTGTCTATTCTGTTTTTATTATTAGCACACATACACACATTTACATGAACATGCATATGATTCCATATAGCAGCGGAAAATGTCTTGAGAACAACAGACAATACTGTTTGCCAAAAAGGTTGATTAATATACATTTGTATGCAAGATGTTTTTCCAAATTGTGAAAATGAACCATGCATTTTTTGGTTCATACTCCGTGTAAGAATCCCGAAACAATGTGTCTAGACCTGAGCCTTTTCAGCTGCACAAAGTCTCAAACAATAGCTCACTCCTACATGAAATATCTACCCAATGTTTCCTGTTTAAGAAGTACATGTATTTAGGAAACAATAAAGTGTTTCCTAAATTTAGGAAACTTCACATAGTTTCCTGTTTAGGAAACATTATATTGTGTTTCCTGATCTGGAAACAAATTGCCAGAATAGGTGATAGGTTACTCATTTAGGAGTGGTACCGAACTGTTTACCCCATTTGGCCTCGGGGTATTGTCGTCGCCATGTACGTCCGCACGACCGTCCGTTCATCCGTTAACGCGTTTTAGGCAAAACCGCTTCAGACACGACCACCAACGTGGCTCCCCTCGGCCCATATTTTACAGAGTTATGCCCCTTTACAGATATATTAATTTCTATTCTGTCCTATATGCTTTAACGTAACCAACTGCATCTGCAGAATTGTGTTCAATACAGCTAGAATTGTGTTTGATTCACTGGCCTGATTGACTGGTATGATGATGCCTATCGGCACGAAAAAAAGAAGATATTTTCTGCTGTTTCTCACTCGCTTGACAAGAACTCCGCCGTTTACGCGTCGCCATTTGCCAGCCTTCCACATCGACAGGAAGTAGCCATATTCCCTGGTGCTATGGCCAATCAGAACGTTTGTTATAAAAAGATCAACCAATTGCTACTTGTCTTTGAACAGTGCTTCAGAGACTGTGAGTGTCATTCGCAATTTTTCGGGGATCTTCGCCAGAAACAACAGCAACAACAACAACATCAATACAAATATCCGGAACGAGCAACAGTTAACATGCCGATATTGTTTTTTTTTAATCGATGATTCATATCATGAGTATTTAGTATCTATTTAACAACATCAAAATATTTATCCATATTGTCAGGTGAAATTTAAACGATAATATGGACGGGTCCTTGCATCTTTTCAACACCCGTTCAGATGACTTTTGCCCGTCCTTTTTCGGGTCAGCCCGTTCAATGGATGTAAAGTGCATTATGCAATATAGTCAACCACTTCAGGTTTTATTATCTGACTGGCCAACATACAGACATACACTAGGTAGGCCTGCAAGGCAAAGTTGAATATCAGTGTTACAGTATGTGTATTGGACCAAAATGTCATGAATTCCTTGAATCCTTGTAATTCTCCATACGGGAGATTGGGGTACAGTGGGACATGGTCATGGGGCACAGTGGGACAAGCCGTCTAGCACATTTGTTAAGAACAAGAGGCACAAAACATTACTATCAGCAGAAAGCTATCACCCCCACACAACTTCTATATTGATTACAAGTAAAACCTATCATTGGTAAAAAATAAGGGACACAAAAACTGTTTTGAGCAGTCCAAGCAAATTTTCAGGACTGAGGATGACAGTCCGTTACGAGAAGTTTTCAGCAGTACTTCATTGCTGTTTTATTACTACTGAGAGAGGGTGGACAAAGGTACACTTTAATTATATCGATTTAGTATCTCAGCTGTATGTATTAGTTTTTTGTCATAAAAAGGAATATATCATGCACGTGGGGCAGAGTGGGACACTTTTGTCGGGGCATACTGGGACAATAATCAAATGGTGAAATTTCCTTTCATCCTAAAATGCCATCAAAGTGCATTATTTTGTTTCCTAGATGGTAGTATTTGCCAATCCTATCAGATTTGATGAGTTTTACTAAAACTTTCAAAGTCAAATGCTTTCGTTGGGATGAGAATCACACAAAATATTTTTTTCCCCAAATTTGGCTCCTGGGAAATATTTTACGTAAAGCAGGGGCCTAAAATAGCAACTGACTTAACCACCGCTGTTGACTCTTCTAAACTCCTATGAAACCTATTAGTATATACTTCTTATAAAATGTATTTTGATTATTGTCCCATCGCACCTCAGTGGGTGTCCCGAGTACCCCATAGTGGGGCAAACTGGGACACATTTTTTTACGCTTTTAAAACAGAATTTTGGAGAAAAGTATAACAGATATTTTAGATTTTTTTGTGTGACTATGTCATAGTAGGTATAAGCCATAACAAGCGTATACAAAGCTACACTACAAAGCTACATTTTTGCAAAAAGGTGAAAAATGTCCCAGCGTACCCCAATCTCCCCTACAGTATCACACCATACTGATGGCAGTATATTTTCTCTGGCAGCATTTTCGTGTGCAAGCAGGGTCTAATTTAACCTAGAATTAGATATATTGGCTGTCAAAACCTCATTGCCACATATTTACCAGTGCTAGCAGCAGCAATGTTCTTTCAATCCATTTTTAAACCGTAATGTTCATAAAATTATGAACTGTAAAAAAGAATGTATAATGAAATATAAATAAAGCATTGTTAATGAGTCGCAAGATCCATATGGTAGATCAATCCTTTGAAATCCTTCGTCTGTTTAACAAGATCACAACAATAAACTCCATGAATACATTTTGCTAGATATAAGTTTACTGTCTACAGTGCTACTCAATGATTAACAAATATCACGAAACTACATGATGAAGCAAAATCCCCAGATCTGGACTGGTGAATGTAGATATTGGACTGAATTCATGAGAATTTCACGTAATTAAAAAAAATAATAAATAAAAAAAGGCATGCAGCCATTTGACTTACAAGGGATGTGAATTATAACACTGCGAATGTTATATTCATGTTGGGCAAATTAGAAATACTTTTCCTTGATTCAAAGAAGTAAATTTCCATTTTATGAAAAAAAAAAATCTTATATGGATATGCAAAAATGCGCCTTCATTATTTCGCCAACACCACCAAAATCTTGTCAGTCCTTTGCCTATCTTGCAAGATCATTATACCCAAATTTCATGGAAATCAAACAAGTTGTTTAGAAGATATCATGTTACACATGTTTACCTGCATTCATGTCTATAGCGTCACTTAATGATGACCAAATATCACAAAAAACAAGCAGGTGAAATCTAAAGCCCTAATGAGATGGTACATAGGAGTTCAATAGAAAAAAACTTTAATCATGATCATGGAATGGAGGTTTTGACGTTAAGTCAGATAATTGAAATTTTTCATCTAAATGGCAATTTGGTTTGCACCGAAAGGGAATTATCACATCGGCATATGCTATATTTATGCTTGGCAACCTAGAATACAACAATTTTTAAATATTTCATCAAGCGAATTGGCAAATTTTCTTTTCACAAAAAACGTGCCTTTATAGTTATGCCAGCTAAGCCAAAACCTTTTCAGCACATTGCCTAACCTTCAAGATAATTGTAATGAAATTTCATAGAAATCAAACAAGCGGTTCAGACGAAATCGTCAGAGAAAGGTTTACCTATGCTCCGACTACAGCGCCACCTAGCAGTGAACAGCAGCTATCAAAACACAACCAAACAAATTTTCAAGGCCTAAGGAGATAGCACACAAAGTCTGACCTGAAAATATTCAACAGTTTCAGAGATATTCACGTTTAAAGTCGCGGCGGTGGTGGCGGCGGATCCGGCGGAGCCGTTTCTCATGAAAACATAAGAGCACCCACTTTGTGGAAATGCTCTAATTATATGCTCACCATTTCACCAAACATCTCATGATACCTTGTTAAATACTGGAGTTATAATCTCATTGTATACATTCCTGAAGATGGCATAAATATATGTTGAAATATTGAATCCCAAAATGTCTTCAGAGTTACTTTCCTCTTATCGGTAAAGCAAGACTTCCTGAAGCTGTTTTGTATTGTATTTCTTTGGAAATTCCATTATGGAGACATGATCTGCTGGAACGAACAGAGCAAGGAAAGGTGTGAATTCCAGTGGATTCCAGACAAAATTATGGATTTTAATCGGATTGGAAGTTCACTTTCCCGGGAAAAGCTTGGAATTCCCTGCAATGTTGTGGCTAATTTTGCTGGAAAATGAGAGTTGAGCTGGAAAAAGCTTGGAATTCCCTGCAAAGTTATGGCTAATTTTGCTGGAAAATCACAGCTGAGTTTTTGAATCAGAGATTGGAATTCCAGGCTGAAAATAAAAAATTTCAGCTGGAAATCCGCTGTCTTCTTTAGGGGGGGTACTGACTATTTCTGGAATAGCCCATTGGTTGGCGATAAAATGGACTTCCCATGTGATGGAAACCAGAAGTAAGTATGCCCCGGAAAACAATTTTAAAAAAATAAATACGTCCAATCATTCCAAGAAGTAGAAATTTTGACAGACAAATTAAACTTCACCCCCGCACATAAGCAATCCACATAGAAAGTCACCACGTGCTCTGAACGCGTGCACGTGCGAGGTGTACGTGATTTGATCTGTACGAGATCCGATCCCAAGCCCGTAAGTTCATGAAGACGACTCATGGCGAAGTGATTCGGAAGAAATCGACAAAACGCGACAAGGGCTGGGAAAATTTGATGAATCAGATTTTCGGTAAAAGTCCCATGATAAACAATATTCTCTTCACATCCTAACCCTTCTTTTTCAATAGGCGATTCAGTTCTGAGTGACACAAATTATCAGCCTATATGGTCGTGTCATCAGCATGACCAGGGAGCTAGCCCTTGTTGGCGTGACCAGGGGATGGTCCCGCCATTGGGTGCCAGAAACCGCCCTAACGCGCACGGCAAACATCGATTTTCAAGTCATGAAATTCGACCCAAATACATGAATGAATACGTACCTTATTCCACCAACTTATCCATAAACACACACACTCTGCTCACGAAAGCACACAGGGTAGAAAAAACACAAGTGACTCGGTATTGTTGTTGTATCTCGGCACATATCAAAACGTCATCCTTGCTCCCTTCGCGCCATATTTCTTTACTTTCCTTTGCGCATGTGCAAACCTGACTGTGTAAGCAGCGCGCACGAGTATTACCCAAAATGCAAACCGCGCACGTGTTCGGAAAAAGAATTCGTCCACTGGCAAACAACATGTCGGCTGTTAGGAGGGCAAGGAAGAGGCGCTCCTCAGCGTCTCTTAATATCAGTGGACCAAGCCCTAGAATTATTAGGCGAATTAATAATGGTGGTCAAGATTCATTGAAAAATAGAATAATTCTATAGCAGAATCAAAGTATGAACGCGCTATTAAACTGTTTATGTCAAAACAACTGTGCAGGGAGGCCGTACTTGGTGTGGTGGGATAAGAAATCAAGAGAGAAGTATGACAAATAACACACTGTTTACAGAATATTTATAATTTCAAGTCATAATTTATTAGTATTTAGGTCTTCATTAAGACATTAACATTACATTTTTCAGAAGAACACAATTGCCACTATGGGCTACGTCAATGGCTTTTTTCATGCAGGATAGATATTCTTTAGGAGAAAATAGAGGCCATGAACACTGTCATACACATATATATGATGGAAACCCTATATGTAAGATACCTATATATTTCATGACTATGATGATTGCAGTCAATTATGCTATTGTCAACCAAATTCAGTTGTTAGCGCTAAAAACTTTCTTATGCATACTATTTTCTTCTTCAATTATTCACTGTAGACGTTGCGTTACAACTTTTCAAGTCTGCAAAACGCTGATAGACGATATAGTTGAATAGTCAATACAGTAAGAAAATGACATCAGTAATTTTGATTTGTTACTATTTTCAGTTTGCAAATGTAAATCAACAACCAACATGCTTGTATGAACTGTATAAAAAAGTCGAGTGAAATTTCAGTCAAGTAAGAGTGAAAATTGATCCTAATCAATACTTGAGTGAGATTTTCACTCAACTGAAGTGGTTGTAACTGAAAATGATTGAAAAGTAAGTCAAGCTGAGTGAGAAGTAACTCAAGCTGATTGAAAAGTAACTCAAGTTTGAGTGAACAGGTACATTTCACTCGAACTTGAGTGGAACCGTTCCCTCAACTTTTTTAGACAGTATATATTGTGTTGGTCATTACACTTTGTTTCTTTATTTAATTTCTCTTTGCAGCTGCAACAGTACATGTCTGAGACTGTATAATCAAAATCTTCATGTAGCGGGATTTTAACAGTGTGTTATTTGTCATACTTCTCTCTTGATTTCTTATCCCACCACACCAAGTACGGCCTCCCTGCACAGTTGTTTTGACATAAACAGTTTAATAGCGCGTTCATACTTTGATTCTGCTATAGAATTATTCTATTTTTCAATGAATCTTGACCACCATTATTAATTCGCCTAATAATTCTAGGGCTTGGTCCACTGATATTAAGAGACGCTGAGGAGCGCCTCTTCCTTGCCCTCCTAACAGCCGACATGTTGTTTGCCAGTGGACGAATTCTTTTTCCGAACACGTGCGCGGTTTGCATTTTGGGTAATACTCGTGCGCGCTGCTTACACAGTCAGGTTTGCACATGCGCAAAGGAAAGTAAAGAAATATGGCGCGAAGGGAGCAAGGACGACGTTTTGATATGTGCCGAGATACAACAACAATACCGAGTCACTTGTGTTTTTTCTACCCTGTGTGCTTTCGTGAGCAGAGTGTGTGTGTTTATGGATAAGTTGGTGGAATAAGGTACGTATTCATTCATGTATTTGGGTCGAATTTCATGACTTGAAAATCGATGTTTGCCGTGCGCGTTAGGGCGGTTTCTGGCACCCAATGGCGGGACCATCCCCTGGTCACGCCAACAAGGGCTAACCAGGGAGCCATCTTTCGATATAATTTACAATTTGACAGATTTACGCCAAAAAGTCACTCTAGCAAGAAATCAAGATAGACTTTTGGTGCCAAGCGTATACTTGCATTTCTATGATAATTTTCATTCTGAAAGCCATGTCCTCATGGTCTTGCCAATTGTGTGAATGCTGCCCACCGCTCGCGGTTTCCTGAGGATGACGATACAACTTTCCAACATCTAGCGCCATTTCTGACATGATACGCTTCCGCATTGCTACTGTCCAGACAGAGTTACCTCCCTTCGTACAGATTCTCGCGACCCGGAAAGTGGGTGGGCTCGGACCGCCAAAAAAAATTAGATTGACGGCAATGTTAAAAAATGTTAACGTACGGTAATTGCATCTCGCCGATTCCCTAATTAAGTCCAGACTCCCATATTTCGGCAAGAAGTACTTTAATTCAAGTGCTACAACCTGACAAACTTCTTGACGGGGGTCGCTCATCGAAATTTTGAGTTATACGCGCTCATACAAATGACGTCATAATTCTGGCTTTTTTCTCTGCTTTCAGTTTCAGAAAGCGGTGCACAGAAACCCAAATAGTCCCTCTTACTTAGCAACATCTTATTAGGCCTGGAGTTAAAATCAAACTCACAGCGAAACCAAACACACATCATACCCCAATCACCTAACACTGGCCTTCAATTATTCGTCGCAACAGAGACTGGAAAAAATATAAAAAACAATTCACTTCTCTGGCAGAGGTTACCTAAAGGGAGGGGGTTAACGGATCGGGATTATTTTTTTTTAGCCGTGCTTGTAGGGTGGGGAGCTCTCATGGTATAGGGAGTGCTGTCCATATAGAGCGGTGAACTCATGGGGCACACGCACTGACTAGTAGCAAAGAAAGGGCATTTTTCGGGTGCACAGGGGTGTGTTTGGACGACAGATGAGACATTCTTGCTCCCAATGAGCCGTGTAGGGTGGGGAACTCTCGTAGTGTAGACTAAAATTGGGGTGGTGCCCAGTACCAGAGCAGTGAGCGAATATGACAACGTTGCTTTGAACAATATTTCAGTCCTATCATGACGTTTGGGTCCCCATTACTTTTCACACTCAGGGACCTCACGGATGGGCTCCTATTCCTTGTTACACCCGGAAACCCCATGGGTGCCTCAGTTATTCACCTCTTATGACAAGCTGTCCGAGGAGCTGAGGCCCTTAATTCTTTTCATGACTGGGGTGGGAACAGCGATGTGTACAATACACCCGGTCAATCCCGGGAAGCTCCACGGGACATGCCGTTTACCACATGACTGCGACGTCATCAGTAGTAGAGAAAGTGCAGATATGCTCGGATACACACTCGGGTGGGTGGAAAACTAGTGAGCTCTATGAACACTCCGTAGATAACATTTATTGACAGATAGAATGTGCGTTAATGTAGCTGAACGCAAAATTCTGTTTTTTAGTATCTGACATTTCTAGTTTTTGAACGATACCCAGTGCTACGTAATTACAAAATTTTTAGACATTATCTACCAAGTATCTACGGAGCGAACTAGTTTTTCAACACCACAGTGCGTAAAAAAACATATTTGCACTTGCTTTACTAATGATGACATCACACACGTGTGACCCCATCTTAGTCTAAACCACAAGTCCCCCACCACCCAACATGGCCCATTGGAAGCAAGGATATCTAATCTGTCGTCAAAACACACCCTGTGCACATGCCCGTTCTCTATTACTTCTGGAGTGCGCATGCGCACCAGGACTTCACCAGTCAATATGGACAGCTTCTCACCCTAACGGGCCCATTCGGAGCAAGGAGTGAGTGAATAAGATTTAACGTCGCTTTCAACTATTATTTCAGTCATATCACGATGTTGGGTTCTATTCCTTTTCACACCCGGGAACCCCATGGGTAGGGTCGTATTGCTTTTAACACCCGGGATCCCACGGGAGGGTTCCTATTTTCTTTTCACACCCGTTAACTGTACGGGTGCTCCGGTTAGTCAACTCCTACGACAATTAAGCTATCCGAGAGACTGAGGCCTATTTTTACCATGACCTGGAGTGTGCACACCCCCCACCCCACAGGTCAATCCCCGGGAGCCCCACGGGGCCTAAGGAGCAGAGGCCTATTCTTGACCTGTGGTGTGCACAATGACATCACAGGTCAATCCCCAGAAACCGCACGGGGCATGCAGCAAGGATGTCTTGTCCATCATGCAATCATGCCCTGTATTCCCGTGAGTTCTGATCGACCTGCATTGTTGTTGTGCATCATACATATTTTCATTGACCAGAAATCCATAACAAACTTTTACATTTGTAGACTACTCGCTACTCACTAAAGGCATCATCAATAAATTCATTCAGGGAACACCTACATTTTGAGCTCTGGGAGAGGTAGGTAAGAAATGATAGAAAACAGAAGTGAAAGTGAATATGTATCATACAATTTATTATATATAGCCATAATGGTATAAGCAATTCTTTAAACTTGTATAAATATGTGCTGGGGGAAAACACTGCCTCCAGTTTATAAATCATAGTTATCTTCCTAACGTGATCAATTCACATTCACCCCAGACACTGATATAATAGTAACATCTCTACATAATCTAGTCTACGTGGTCACTTATGATTGCACGTGTACCGGAAAATAGATAAACAAATCGCACGCGACTCAGTCACTCAATCTTACAAAACGACAGAGAAACTATCAACTACCATGACAGGGTAATTTAATTCTCAGCACAGAGACCATTTAAAGTTCAAATATCATGAAATATATCTCCGAAAGTAAAGTTTCTCTTAAAAACTTTGATAGTATATACGAGCGCACATCCCACATATGTAATCTACATGTAGACTCTAGTAATCACCTCAAACTATATTATAGTGTTCCACGTGTACAGGTGTTGCCGAGCCTTCAGAAAAATTGTCCTGCAGTGATTCGTCTATAAACAGAGGGACAATCTGATTATAAACAGATCCAGAAACCGATTCTCTAACAATAGATCTGACATGATTGTTATCTCAGGGCTATTTGGTGAGCTAGTATGAAAATAACTCTTAGCTACACAATATAATTGGGGCGATAATGCCTGGCGCACACGGGAGCTATCAGCTGAGCTAACGGCCTCAATTGCCTGTCAGCTCAGGGGCTAGCTCTCGTGTGCGGGCGGGTTTTTGGGGAGAAAAATATCAAACTTGTTTGATAATTTCGCCTCGCGAGGCCAAATCCTCAGCGTGTGCAACGAACACAAGCCAACAGATCAGCAGTTTTATTGGACCGGCCAATGAATCGCATCTTATTTTCACGCGATTCATATGTAAGACAAAATGGTCTTCAAGACGTTATGCGGGAACTGAAATCAATTTCTTGAAACTTTTGCTCACCGTGTGCGCTGAAACCACGAGAGCTAGCCCCCGAGCCGACAGGCAATTGAGGCCCTTAGCTCAGCTGATAGCTCTCGTGTGCGCTGGGCTTAAGAGTTCTCGGATATTATGCTCAAGGTATTTTGCTTCCATGCATTGAATATTGAGGCGTTACACGACCAACTTCATCACCAATAGTGAGCTTGATAGTCACAGTAAACACAGAATATCATAAGGTATTGGGTGAGGTGGGAAATAAGGATTTTTTGAAGGCGTTGTCTTGAAATTTTGTTCATTCATGTAGGTAATAGGATGCCAAACTTTCGCTTCGCGTGTTTATATGGCTAGTTGGAAAGAGACCAATGCTTGGGAAAAACCTGGATTCAGTGTGTCACATGACTATCCACCCTCCAGCTTACCGATGGAGTCCGACTCGGGCAGTTCAGCAGCAGCCTTGCACTGAACAATCTTGAGAAATGAGGGGGTCAGATCTATTTAGAGGAACAGTTTTTACATTTGTTTATAATCAGATTGACAGAGCTGATTATAGACTACAGGTAGTAGTACAACAATCAAGTCAATGCAACAATGTTGATTTTTTTCGCACTCTCTTTTGGAGACATCCACAAAGAGGAAATCGACAACAGCAAGATCGCACTGGCCCCTTCCATTTGCCCTTGACGGTACAACTGAAAAGTTACCCTCACCAGAGAACATGACATGATCAAAACAGGGTAAATATATGGCACAAGGTTTAAGAAAACATGTTGACACATGTACTTGAGAGATGAATAGCACAGGAAATAGATGAATACATGCCATCCACTTACCACCAATGACATGCCCAGAACTTCAAACATATTTTCTTCGGAAAGTTTTGTAGATAAATGAAACAAAGGAGTGGAAGAACACAAAATCAGGAAAACAATTGCTCTCATCAAAAAACAACTTGGTTATCCATAACCATATGTTATTGTACACATACGTACAAGATGTAACAATCAGCAATCCTGTATCATAAAAACCATGAAAAAACATTATAAAACCTTTAAATGGAGATTGTACGATAAGGCAGGATTTTGGCCTATACGTGGTGCGGTTGAAATCGAAAAAAAAAAATGTCCTGAAAATATTTGTGTTTAAGGTAATGGCTAGAGAAAATATATGTACACAATATGTGAAAGTTCTAGCTCGATTGCATTATGACTATAGTTATGAGATGAAATTGAAATCCGCAGCATGTGCTATTTCGTCAACAAAGGGGGTAAATCGAGTCTGACATTCAAACACACATTTAGACACGAAGGACCCCTTGGACCAAAATGCCATTTAACCTGGTCAAGTGCGGTGGCATATCTTCATTGCTGAAAAATCTTTTTGGTCCAAGGGGTCCTTCGTGTCTAAATGTGTGTTTGAATGACTCGATTTAGACCCTTTTTTCATGGAATAGCTCATGCTGTGAATTTTAATTTAATAACATAACTAGAATCATAACGCAATCGAGATTGTGTACACATTTTCTCTTACCATTACATTAAAACACAATTATTTTTAACACATTTTATTTTTCGATTTCAACCGCACCACGTTTTGGCCAAAATCCTGTCTTATCGTACCATCTCCTTTACAAACCATCGAGTGGCTAGCTGTGCACTCGGGGAACTCAAATTTATTTCATCCAAAAAACATCAAATATGTTGCACTGTACAAAGTTTTAGGTCTTGTACAGGTGGTTCTGACAGAAGACCTCTCATCTTGGGGTTTAGAACATACAAAACATTGTAATACTCAAGATACCTTCAGGTCAGGTTTATTGGGTCTGCAATTGTTACTTGAACTTCCAACTTCAGGAACTGTGACTGACTTGCACAACAGGTTCGAGAGAACTACCTCACTAAAATATAGGTCAAAATGGTTGTTCTTGTTTAAAGAGGTAGTAGCGTGATTTTAGTTGTTCGGGTAAACTGAACAGCATGATCGCTTGCAACATTTGCCAAAAGATTTTCAAGTATTGAAATCTCGTATTTCATATAGGGATCAATATTGTCAGATTCTTCAATTCGGTCTAGTGAACAACATGAAAATGGGAAATGACTGAGATGACGTCGGATAACGTGATCAGGTATCCATGACGTCACATTAGAAGCCGTCACAGTGCGATAAAAGTTCTAAGATCGAGTATGACGTTGCAAAGCATCACGCTCGGAATGCCAGTGCGCGTTTTCTGACGTCATCTCAGGCACTGGAGCCTAGTGCAGGTGCTGTTACGTTTTTCAGAGAATGTCAGAAGTGTGATTTCAATGCCCGTGATATTAAAAAATGAGGTCACAGAAACACGTTCACCATAGTTGCTTTCAACTACTGAATAACTTTTATCGAAATGTTATTTGCTGAATATTTTTTAAATGACGCTTTTACCTCTTTAATAACATTTTTTTTTACATCATAACACTCCAAAATCTTAAAGCGACTCAGTTTATATATTGTTAAATGTCGCAACAGCTATTTTTCAATGAATGTGTGAATAGTCTAATTTTAATAGAGAACAGGTTTATGCAAATTAGATAAGAGGCCAATTTGTTTTTTTAATACCATCCAATGCGGATATATATGTTCATGGTCACCAGGTGGATGTCCCTTTGTTCTGCATATTTGTGACTTTATTGGGCAAAAATGACAGTGAGTGAATAGAATTTAACGTCGCTTTCAACAATATTTCAACCATATCACGACGAACCAACTAAGCACTACCCAGTACAGTTGTGTTCCTGCTACTTCAAAGAAGAAATCTTTGAAGCAGCATGGAACCAGACACCCTCCATCCACCCTATAAAACATTGAGGACAGCGCACATGACACAGACAGGACGCTGACATGGTGCAATAAAGACAAGTGATATTACAGTGCTAGACATCACATCAGTTCCTGTTCTTCTCAGCAAAAAGGGCAAAAATGACATTTCAGCCACCATTTTCTCTTAACCTGTCCAAGTGGTTATTTATGGGAACAATCACTCTCTCCTTTCAGACTTGTTCAACTTGACCCTTTATATTCCAGAACTATAAAACATGGAAAATGCCAAATTTCAAGTTGGAACAGTCCCTCCTGCAATGATTATTTATCATGACTAATGAGAACACATAAATGATGATGAGTATGGTAAGTTTTCAATCTGATTAAAACTTAAGACTTAATAACCGCTCCTCTATCGGACATGTCACTAATGTCACTAATTAAGATCTGGGACAGTCTGTATCTTAAATCTGTCATGCACGTCAGACTGGCGACCAATCACAGTCCAACTTCAATGAGCGAATAGGTGCCTATCCGATTATTTCTGTAGTTAACGAAGCGCAGAAAAATCCAATCCAGGCGGCTGACGAAGTTCTTGCTCTCCATGAGCAATCACTGAAGATTATTATTTGCTCGGATAGGCACCTATTCGCCCGATGAAGTTGGACTGTAATTGGTCGCCAGTCTGACATGCGCGACAGGTTTAAGATACAGACTGTCCCAGATCTTACTTAGCGACATGTCCGATAGAGGAACGGTTATTAAGTCTGAGTTTTAATCAGATTGGGTAAGTTTTCTTCCTCTTGGACTGTTACAGTCTATTGCATCCCTGATCTTCAATGGCAGTATTGGAGACTGGTATGGGTGCGGTGATGTGCTTCACAGTCTGTTGCATCACTGATCTCTATAAATGGCAGTGTTTGAGATTGGTATCACTATGGGTGCGGTGACTGGCATTTGGATATTCGAAGAAATATACTTGCATTTTAGGCTATTATTCTTAAAAAAAAACTCTCAAAGCTATTATTTAAGAAAAAATATTGACAACAAATTGGACTTATTAAAATATAACCTCTATGTCAATTCAACCATTCTACATTCACTCCAACATGTTGCTGTATGTCCAATCCAGTCCAGCATAATTTACACCACAACAAGTAATATGCCTTTAACCACTGCTTTAAAATTTCTGCAAACATGAATTCCTTTGGTGGCACTATCAGCTTGAACTGTTATCCCCGGTAGCTCGGTGATATTAGCCTCAGTGCTAGCGTTTCATGTTGTCCATGTAAAACCCCGAGGGTAAATAAAGATTGATACTGATACTGATCCCCGACACTCTCCAACAGTCTTTCGTGCATGCAAGTCTAGCATTTTCTGAAAGTGGAAGTGAACCGCCCCTAAGATATCCTGGATACAGTTCTGTCTAGATAGCTGGCACAGGAGATTACCCGTGTTTACATATTCACTGTTTACTGCAATCGCTTGTGGAGAGGCCAATGTAACTTCAGCTTCCAATGTGGACCCAACACTGATTATGTGACCAAAATTTATTTCAAATCAGTGTTGCTTCAAAAAATTTATCAAGAGATTTGTAGTCGAACACAAGATTGAAGAATGACAAGCTCATCAAACAGAAACTTCGGTTTCAGTTTTCGCATAGTAAAATAAAAATCATCCAACAGTGAACTTCCACTAGTGGCCACAAGAAGTATACCTTAGCAAAGTGCGTGTGGAATATATGCTCTGACATAATTATGGTATCCCTTTCCGCCATTACTGACCCAGCTAGTAGATCAGACTAACATATTCTGCTATGAGCTTTTACATGATTGAACAAAATCTGTCTCCACCTAATGAAAACCTGGGCCTGAGTGGGGATAAAACACTACTTCACTAACTCCAGTTTGGCTCAGATAATATGGGGAATACATGATTCAGACACCGCTTTGCTGAGGACTACAGGAATTATTTATATGTTCACATGTTGCCATTTCCAGGAGTTACTTGGGTATCAGCTCTGCCAATAACAGATCTGTCAAAATGGCTTCAGTCCAGAAAAGCTCTCCACCATGCCATTATATAAAAGTCACACATTATAATTACTTATACTCTCAACATGGGATTCGCCACATGACAGGTATCATGCATCACTCAACAAAATCACAATTCCGCACACAAGCTTATCAACTGAGACCTGTTTCCTTATATATAATTTACTGAAATTCAACACTATATATAGATAATATATATGTATGTTATATACATGTAAGTATATTCAGAAAAGCATCATCCTTAATGTACAGCAAGTGGGTATAATGTATTTACATAACTGAGTAGTTTACAATATGGTCGCTGAAAGAAATAGGGCATACAGGATAACAAAACTGACCTCTCTAACAAATTCTTACCACAGCATCGACTTTTTATCTCCCGCAGTTGTTTACCATAGAACATGTTCATACAAAGATCAACTTCATGCAAGACAAATGTACAAATGAACTGGTCAACCACTCTTCGTAGGGAGACTGTGAATTTGAGTGGAATTAATAATAAATACTGCCAACGGCAAACCAAAATTACAATAATATGAGCTTATCGAAGTCAATGTGGAAAAATATGATTTCTGGCAGATCTTTATTATAATAGATGCCACCTGAAACTGACTGCTATACAATGTGGATTTTGAATGATACACTGTTCTGTACTAGGATTGACTATTCACCAGTAAGGTCAATAATGTCCCCAGTGTTTGGTGCCCCCAGAATGATGATGGTCTTGGTGGCCGTAGTGTCTATGTTCTGAATGTTGATGCGAGCTGTGACTGTGAGCGGCCCCTAGTACATGAGATCGGTGAGAGTCCCAACCGTTGCCATCATGACTCGCTCCGGCATTTTTCAACTGAAAGAGTGATTATAGTAAGGTTAACAATGAAGTACTACAGTACATGTAATGCCAAATGCATGTTTCATATTCTCTGTTTCAACCATTATAACAGTAATTCCTGAGTTAACCTTACTGTCACTGTATGAAGACAATAGGTTACAAATACGGTCTGCCTATGTTTTCTCTATTATTGCACATCAACCTAACTCGATTGTGCAGCGGGGACAAGCGAACATCACATTTTCGCTATCGCTTCGCCCTATAGGCTCTAGTAAGACAATCTATCGACACTACTGAGATGACTTGTACAGACAGGGGTTTGACTCCCACAAGTGGTCTGATGTTAAAGGTGAAATGCAAAGGTTTTTAGATTCTCCTTTTTTCATTTTATATAGGTTGAATTATGATAGAAATACCAGTCTATCTACTTCGCTTGGTGAAATTTGAATTATCTTGTCTGTTAGAATCCTTTTAAAAGTTGGTAGTCCTAGCACAACTGAATTCAGATTTGCAAAACGTCATCGCTTATCTTTCCTTGATCGTGACGTCACGTCAGACCAGCCGTCCGGAGACTGAACGTTACAAGTATTGACGCTCGGCCAGGTGGTCTGATGTGACGTCACAAAACAGCGTCAAACAAGGGCAGATAAGCGATGCTGATTTCATTTCTGAAACTGGCCGGGCTTGAGATAGCAACTTTGAAGCACTTTTCAAAAGCTACCAGGAGACAAAATACTTCAAATAAAACCAAACGAAATACATAGGCTGATATTTCCATCATTAACTAGCCCACGAAGAATATAAAAAGGAAAATCTGAAAACCTTTGCATTTCACCTTTAAATATCTTACGTTTTATGTATCAACAGAGCCCATTGCTTGTCCCATGAGTGGTCTAAATGGTACACTTAGCTTCTCCCACAATGTGGGCATATCCATTGGTCATTCAAACCAGCTCAGTCAATCAGAACATACCATTTCTTGTTCCCAGTTTCTGTCATCCTGGAACCGTTGAAATTGGTTGTGAGTAACAGCGTAGCCTATCACTGTGTCGGAGCTGTGCTTCTTCAACTTTTTCTCCTACAGAATAAGAAAATAGCCCAATGAGCTCCAATTCCTCTCGGCTATAAGTTATTGTCTACACTCATCAATCATGCATTGCATAAGATGTATTTTTAGAACTTTGACAACCAGGTTAACAAAAATGTGATCTACTAGATTTGACTGAAGTTCTCTTATATAAGAAATACATAATAAGTTGGGCCAGGTCAGCTTTTGTCAAGGCCTTAATTGATAGGGAAAATTATGAGCTGAGGTTCTGGCAGAGCATGACCAAATTCTTTGCTCTAAATATACTCTTCTATATTTGATCTTGGAAATAGAGATCAAGGTCAGTCATCTTCAACAGTTTTCTGGTCTATTCTATCTAAGTTGCATACGTATGAAACAGATCTTCAACAGTTTTCTGGTCCATTCTAACTAAATTGCAAATGGAACATGAATTCAGAGATCTTAGACTTAACATAGAAGTTTACCTTTAGAAAATAGGTCAAGGTCAGTGATATTCAATAGACTTCAGGTCCAGGCATATGTGGTGTAAATTTGGACAATGTAGATATAATCCTTCATGAAATATTGTACTAAATAGAATCTGACCTGGATAAAATAGGTCACGGTCAGTCATCTTCAGTGCACCAATGGACCATCGCCAGATGTATACATAGTATTGATTTGGAAAGCCTAGCAATATTTCTTCAAGTTATATCATAACAGCATAGGCCATTGAAAAAATAGGTCAAGGTCGGCCAACTGAGATAGGCTTCTAGTCAATCACCAGTTGCCTATGTAATATAAATTTGGAGACCCTAGCTTTAATCCTTTGGATACTAGTATTTGACCTTGATAAAATAGGTCAAGGTCAGTCAGTTTCAATAGGCTTCTTACCCTTCAGCAGATGAATACATGGTATGAATTTACAATGCCTGGCTATAATCCTTCTTGAGATATCGTGTTCACAAACGGACAGACAGACAATGCTGACGACGACGACAATAGAAAAAGAGCTATTCAAGGAATTCAGTTTACAGAATAGAACAAAAGGGCCATTTGAGGAAGCCTGTTTACAGGCTAGAACAAAGGGCCATATAAAGAAGGCTGTTTACAGACTAGAAAGGGCCAAATAAGGAGCCTGTTTACACACTAGAACAAAGGGCCATACAAGGAAGCCTGTTTACAGCATAGAACAAAGGAAGCCTGTTTACAGAATAGAAAAAAAGTTCATTTAACTTCAGGAAGCCTGTTTACGGACTAGAACAAAGGGCCATATAAGGAAGCCTGTTCACAGAATGGAACAAAGGGCCATTTAAGGAAGCCTGTTTGTAGACTAGCATGAACGGTCATTTAAGGAAGCCGGTTTACAGAATAGAAGGGTGGTATAAGGAAGCCTGTTTACAGAATATAAGGAAGCCTGTTTACAGAATAGAACAAAGGGCCATTTGAGGAAGCCTGCTTAAACAAGGGGCCATTTAAGGAAGGCTGTTTACTGATTAGAACAAGGGGCCATTTAAGGAAGCTTGTTTACTGAATAGAATGAAGGACCATATAAGGAAGCCTGATTAAAGAATAGAACAAAGGACCATTTGAGAAAGCCTGTTTAAACAATACAACAAGGGGCCATTTAAGGAAGGCTGTTTACAGATTAGAACAAAGGGTCATTCAAGGAAGCTTGTTTACAGAATAGAACGAAGGACCATATAAGGAAGGCTGTTTACAGACTAGGGCCATTTACGGAAGCCGGTTTACAGAATAAAACGATGGACCATATAAGGAAGCCGGTATACAGAATAGAACAAAGGGCAATATAAGGAAGCCTGCTTACAGAACAAAACGAAGGGCCATATAAGGAACACTTTTTACAGAATAGAACAAAGGGCCATTTAAGGAAACCGGTTTACAGAACAGAACAAAGGGACATTTTAAGAATCCCGATTACAGATTAGAACAAAGGACCATTCAAGGAAGCCTGTTTACAGAATAGGGAAAAAGTTTATCAGTACTTATTACTCACCTTTCCCATGTCAATGTCCTCTTCATATTCGTCTGACCAGCGTCGTTTTCTCTCCTTCTGTCGTTCTTTGTCCACCTCTTGGTCCAGGTGACTTTTACCTCCATCCCAGGACAATACTAGAAATGGGGAGAGTAAGGCTTCAAGTTTTGTTATCCCCCACAATATTGTACAACCTTGTTACAAGGCTATATGGCATCACATCTCTTTGATCACAAGGATAACTCACCTGTAAAGGTTTGAGGTGTTTGCTGAATCATATGAAACTCAAGATACAGAATGGATAATTTTAGATTCAGCTATGGGGCGCTGTGACTTTGACCACTGACCTCTAATAATTGGGGCGCTGTGACTTTGACCACTGACCTCTAATAATATGCATTCAACATTTTTTAGGTTTCCTCAATAAAAGTAAAATGAGGTGGTATGACTCCCACACTCGATTTGCGTTCCCATTTTGTGACAGTGACAACCTGCAGCGGACGATCTGTTCTATATAGCTGAGGGGTCATTTTGGATATTCGGTTCTGCTATATCTTACTGTTGCTCCAGACAAGAGCCTTAATTCATCCTGTTTATGGGCTTCAATATACGTCCGCACACACCTTAATGTTGAACAGATGTGATGGGAAATCAAGTGCACAGGAGGATATTATAATGGACAAAAACATTGATAACCTCACCATTTTTCTGTCCACTGGGTAAGATAAGGTATACCCTTCAATACAAATTCAAAACCGGAGACAGGATATCACACAGATAATATAGTTTTAAAGACAGGCTGATGGATGTTTGAACGGACATGTAATGAATTAATATTAACCAATCAAAATCAATTACTTGTGATGACTTTGAGGTGCACTTCAAATTGATCATAAGCCACATCCCTGAACTGGAGTTATGACAGTAACAACACAAATTTCCACTTTTTCCCTGACCTAGGTGACCTTGAACTTTGACCTTTTGACCTCAAAACAAGAGCTGAGAGCTCACATTTCCCACACTGTTGAATCGACCATGGTCAGAAAACAAAACAAACTTTCCTTAAAATAGATTCCTTTCAGGTGAGAATAATGTGATGAAGTAAAACTTAAAGGTCATCCCAAACGCTATGAGGTCAAAAATATAAAAAAATAGTCCTTTCGATTCTGAAAATAATGATATTTTTTTCATAATTTTGTGCAGTCTGGTTGGCGAGATATTGCCGTTTGAAAGGTGAAAATCGCTCTCCTGTCAATTCCAGCTGTGACGTCACGGAGGGAAGCCGTCTTGTATTCTCTATGTTAAAGCCGTATACCACAGTCGTATGTAGCTGCTGATTTCTGGAGATTTTCGGAGTATCGGGGCATCATTTTTTAAATATGCCGCGACGTTGTGTAGTGGGAGGTTGCAGTTTTACTACAGATGACGGTGTTAGTATTCATTTGTGGCCCAAAGACGAGAAAATCGCTGCAAATTGGACGAAATTTGTACGCAACACGAGAGTGTGGAAAGAGGGCCCGAGCCAGTACTCGTATAATTTGCTCGGCACATTTTGACAGAAAGACATCATTCGAGGACATCTACAGCGTAGCAGTTGAATTCGGGTACAAACCAAAACTAAAGAGAACAGCTATTCCAACTATCAAACGTAAGAACAATCAGAATGTGACGGCAAAGAAATCGGACAAGGAGAATCTATCACGGACATCGGCTGAACGAACCTAGCCTGCAAGCGAGGCCTCGGGCAGGGGGACGGCTGTACATGCCCTGCTCGCTCTCGCGTGGCATTTGTTGCTTGAGCACCTACAGGTTAGACTGGATGAGTCTCTATTTCATATATACACGTTTAACCATTTGTTCCAATGTGTCTTAATGTCTGTATTTGTATGTTCAATTTTATTCATTCTATGTATGCGTTTTTAGCCAAATGTTGGCACAAACTTCACGCAAATAAATTATCTAAATTATATATTATTTAATAATAATAATAAAATGATCTTTCATAAATATATATACGTTTGATAAGTAAATAAATAAAAAACACCAATTGGAGTGAATGGCTGTAGATACAGAAGTGATAATTATACTTTCATAATCCCTTGACATTTGAGATTGTGGGAATATCATTCGATTTCAATTTAATTGAGGTAATTTGTCGAAAATTGAGCAAATGTGAATGCCGATCCACTCACCACGGCTTACTTTTCGCCATGAATGTCCAAAGTTTTTTTATCAAACTATATAATTCTGAAATTGGTATTTCATGGGGATTATGGGAAAACAAACAAAATTCAAGTCGGACGTATATCAGTAGAGTTATCAACAGTTTACTGTCCATACTGCCGAATCCCGGAGTTTATCCCTTCGAAAAGGCTGCCTCGGTCAGTAACAACAATAACAACACAGATGTGCTCGTTCGTTACATCACAGAATCGTTCTACATTCAATACAGTTTGAAATATATGGACATTTGGTCTTATAGATAACGATAGTAAAGTTTCAAGTCAAGTTGCATACCAATCTGTATTCAACAAACGACCTCTCCGAATCCTGTCGTCGAGTTCCACGTTGTCAGAATGGTTCTCACTGTCAGAATCGGAGACGTACGGCTCAAATTGATAGGGCTGAATTCCGTCGTTGGTCGTCAAACTGTTATTTTGCCCGTCATCATCCTCCTCTAGATCTATTTCATCTTCTTGGTGAAAAATATTTCCATCCAAGGAGCTGATATCGCTTGAATCGACATCTGAATCGGAGCTCTGACTGCATTCGCTTTCCATGTTATCCGCCATTTTTTCTCAGGCAAGTTCCCTCTGTGACGTCATCAAACCCAGCTGTGAAACTGAATAAGCCCACTTTGCTCCCATATTACGTGTGTTTATGATCAGATATGATTTTTTTCAATATTTTTTTCATACAAAGTGCAGTATGAACTATGATTATTAAGCCTTTTTAGACCAAAAAAAAATCCGTTTGGGATGACCTTTAATGGGTGCTTATATGTAAGTTTGTTCATACCCCTCTCCCAGTTAAATTCACAATTGCATGGTTTTCATTTCACAACAGTTTAACTGAATGTAGATCGGTATTTTTATGGAACAGGGGAAACAACTCCACACGACAAATGCTATATAGGGAAGACAACTCTGAAGATCTCTGAACCCAAGAATGTAGTCAGTCAAACAAGAGCCCATTTTGGGGTGATGTGACCTTGACCTTCAACCATTTGACATCAAAATGAAGAGGGTTCCTCTTTGCCCCATGGATAAGGTATAACCCAAGTTTGGTACCAATCCATCACCTGGTACTGAAGTTATCGCACAGCTTACAGAGGTTAACAGACAGTCATGAATCATGATCACAATAGACAACCTCATCCATCGACCAGCATATAAGAAAAGTACACAAGGTGGGGGGAAGAGAGCTTTTTCTGACCACAACCACCCATATACCCTTTATCCTGTCTCCCTAATGTTAAATGCCTGTATACCATACAACTGAATAATGTTTCCCCCATCCCATGTACTTATTTCTGGAACAGCCCTTAGTTTACCTGATGCTCCATAGCCTCTGCCTGTCGAATTTTTCTCCAACTCTTCAACGACCTTTGATGACCTTGATCCATCCCAAGCTAGCTTCGATTGGTTAATGGTCTGCTTGTTATCATGGTTACCATTGGGCTTGTGATTGTCTTTAACATGATAATCCCACTGTTGGGTAGGCACTGCAACTGTAAATTATTCTATAGATTAGAAAACACAGAAGTTCATCTTGGCTCGGCCGGTCTAATGCACCTGCATAATGGCCTAAAATCAATATTCTTAGTTATTTACCTGTATTCCATTATGTAAAGTTTACCCCCAACTCCAAAGCAGGAAGTATAGAACAGATTTCAGAAGAACACAACTACTATCTTGTGAACAAAATGATGGAAAATCGGCAGTCTGTTCAATATAAATTTACAAATCAAATCTTACATCCATTCCCAAATGCTTACCCTATTTCTTCTAATTATTCAGAAGTTTACTTCAGGCATCTGCCGAGAGAAATTCTGCTACTATTCTACAAATTTCACTAGCTGTCTTTTCAGTTCTTGAGATAATAACATATCCATGCCACAGTGAGTATTTAGCCTCAGTTGACATAAAGACCAAAATTGCTGTTCGAAACTTACCAGGTTTCACTTCAGTTGCTTCCTCCTCTTTAACAGTCGGTTGTACACTTGTCTTCTCCACCCACTCATATTCTGGACTTTCTTCATGATCCTCATCACTCAGTCTACTCTGCTTCTTTACTCGCTCTGTCGTCTTATCGCTGTCCTCAAGTTTCCTCTTGGATCTGTGTTTTCCGTCTTTTTCAACATCATCACCCAGAGATCCTGATGACTCGGAATCATCTTTCCGGCGTTTGTGTTTCTTCTTTTTCTTGTGTTTCTTGATGGGCCTCTCTACACTCTCGTTCACGAGTTCCTGGTAGCGATGTTCTTTGTGATCGTTTTTGTGCTTCTTGTGCTTTTTATGTTTCTTATGCTTCTTAGTGGCCACCCTCTCTTCATCAGAGTTGAGAAAACCGTTAAGTAAGGGCTGTGTGTCAGAGACGTTTACAGGTTCTGATGTTAATGGTGTCAGAAGTGGGGTATCTTTGGGATCTGCAGTTGTTGGTCCATGGCCAACCTCATCTGAAGCTGCATCAGTGTTCTCAACACAATTTGTTGATTCAATGCCTACCTTCTGGGAGACTTGTCCCTCTGTTTTAGAGTCCTTCATACTGCTGTTATCACCTGGTACCTCTATCTCCACTGTCATTGAAATGTCAATTTTGTCTTCTTTGCTAAATAAATTCTGCCTCACGTGATCTTCCGAATGTATTTTCTTCTCATTCGTGGAATTTTTCTGGCTATCATCCAATTCACATTTCCCATCCTTTGTGATCGTCCAGCCCGGGCACGGTCTCTCTGGTATTTTCTGATTGCCAGGAGTGCTAGCTTGGTCTTTGATGTGCCATTCACTCGTTGAATTGACACTCCCGGTACTTGATGTTGACCCCAGTGATGGACTTGCCACTGCATCTTGATACTGAACCTGCCATGGCGTGGTCGCATTCAATTTCTGACTAGGTGGCGATGTTACACAGGACAGATTAGCGAGGTCAGAGCGCTTAGACGGGCTGGTTTGGTTCTGCGCAGATTTTGTCTGTGGTTTGGCAGTCATATCTTTGTTTTTGTGAAGATGAAGGCCTGTACATGCTCCACCATTGTGATTACCATTACCAAGGTGATTCTTCTCTTTCTTCTGATGATTAGACGAGAACTTGTCCCGTGATGTTTCAAGCAGGTGTGCATTTCCTGGTACGGATGTAGTCGTGTTCAGTTTCTCATCAAATATCACTGTGCTGTTGTTGTTGTTGTTACCATCAATCTTCCCAGAATTTTTGTGCGACTTCTCCTTCGGACTGTCATCGTTACCTGTGGCTCCGTTCGGGATTTTTAGTTGAGTGTTACTGCTATGACCAGTGCCTATGTTAGCCTTATTTTCATTCTCTGATTCTGAATCTTCCCCGTAAGGTACAAGTTTTTTCACTTTCTCTGTGCCATCACCACCACTCCCCACAATCTTTGCCTTCCCATTGGGTGATGTTTCAAAGGTCGTAACTTTGCCGTGTTTGATTTGCATAACAATTCTTGGCTTGCTGTTTGTATCTGAATCAGAGGGCCCTACACTACCATCTTTACCCAGAGCGGCTGGTTTGATACCAAATGACACTTTATCACGTTTTTCAGGAGGTGGGATAGATGTAGGTTTTATTGTTAATTTCTGTTTAACTTCCTCTGACAAGGCAGGAGCTGTCGAGGTTGATGGCTTGACTGTGTAGTTGCGCTGAATTGGAGTGCCAATATCACTTGCAGGTGTACCTTCAAATTAAAGCAATTTATAAATATAATAAGAATCCATGTCAAAGCCTTGAATGGAATTCAAAATTCACTCCTGCAAATACACACTGGGAAACAAAAAACACACATTGTATTTCTTCTAATATGCCTACCTTAGTCAGAATCTACAAGAAACAATGGAAGTCATTGAAACATTGCTACAATGTCATGATTGTGAATGTACCGAAACTGCGGCTTTTAAAAGCGATGAAACATATTATTAAGCACAGGGATAATTGTTAAACATCCAACACCTTTTTTCCATCTTAAGAGCGAAATGTACCAATTAAATTATCAGATTTCTAGAGGTGTAAATGATGCAGACTATGGGATATATTTAAGCATCTGATTCACAAAATCTCTCTTTCAAATAGGCCACTAACTGTTAGCACAGATGACTTTTCTCTGACATGTCCAACATGTTTAGACATTCTCCCGCACTCACCGAATTTCCCGTTCATAGATTTGAAATGATTTTGAGACAGATTGTGCTTCAATGGCAGCTGAGGGCCTATAACTGGGCTCTGAAATAATAAAAAGAGATTAGTCACTCCAAATTCTGAAAAAAATTCTTGAATTATTGTGATCTCACTAAGTAATGAGCTCTGACATTGCCATCCGTAGATACTTGGTCTTGGGATATATTATGGTTTTGTTTGAAAAGGTTCAGGCCAGTATGCATCATGAACACTTTCCCGCATTTTAGAACATGCATATCTTAGTTCAGGACAAAAGATTGGTCATGAACTAACTCATCTTTCCTGCATGTACACTTGACCCTCATATAGAAGTTCATTATAAAGCAGGTCTCAGTATAGCGCTGTCACTGGTATGTCCCCCAGTATATAGCTGTAATATGTACCGGTATGCTGCTATTGTGAAGACTCACTATAGTGTCGCTCACCTATAGTGCAGTCAATTTTTTGTCTCTCAACTTCAGCGTTATAAGTGAGTGAGTGAATATGATTTAACGTCGCTTTCAACTATTTCAGTCATATCACGACGTTGGGTCCTATTACTTTTCACACCCGGGAACCACACGGATGGGGTCCTATTTATTTTCACACCCGGGAACCCCACGGGTGCCTCAGTTAGTCGTCTCTTACGACAAACTCTCGGAGGAGCTGAGGCCTATTCTTACCATGACCTGCAGTGTGCACAACGACATCCCAGGTCAATCCCCAGAAGCCCCACGGGGCTTCAGCGTTATAATGATGGGCAAGTGTCATAAGACAAAGGAGAACAGTCTGTCAGAAGTCAACAATGAATCTAAACTGTTCAATTATACAAAAGCCTGAACAACGATTCCTGCAAGAAGAAAAGATCACATCTGAAGCTTGAATGATGTACATTACTATGCCATAACACAGGTAGGCGACTGAGCAATTAACCAACCTTGAGTTTTGTAGGAAGTGTGTGGCTGGATCCCTTTGTTTTGATGTAAAACAGCAAGTAGGCTTCAGCATTAAGCACTCGACTAGCATTCACCTGCTGTACCTAAAAATGGCATACAATGATATGCATGATATCCATAGACATTTGAACAAAGTTTTATATAAATGACAAGAACAGACATAAACTTGATGCAGAGGAGGTTAATACGCAGATTTATCAATCCTAAATTTTCATCGAGTCCCTCAATCTCTCTATGCAACTTGTTTGCATACAAATCATCCAGTGACACTTTATTAGCTTCTGGGGAAGAAACATTCTCACTGTTAATTTTCAAAAGAATAATGAATAATCATTCTGTCAAACTTTATTCGTGGCAGGTAGGACCATCTGCCACTTTCTCATCATTGCCCCTATACATGACAAAAAAAGATGACACTCATTCGTCTAGCATCAACTTGTGATAATCCCTGGTGTATCATCACACAATGTTGCATTTAATCGTCTGAGTCTCACATATTCAGATTGAATGACAAACAAACCTGTTGCTCAGACCTACCATCGCATCATTCATGCAGTACCAGATCTGTGAGGGAGACTTGACATAGCAGTAATAATGACCCATATTGCAGGCACTGCCACTGTGTACAAGGACTGCATACAGTTGATATAGCACTGGCTCACTCTGAAATATACAATAACCATGGGCTAGCAGGATACATGATAAAACAGGCTTACAATGTTAATACTATGCCCTAGAATAAAATATCATACCAGTGTTAGGATCATATTTAGTTAGCCTTTATGTCAAGAAATAGCCTCTGCGAGGAAGAGAAAACTGACAGTATGCTGCCGAGTAAGGTGGCTCACGATTCGGCTTAACCAATGCCAGATCTAAACAGATCAAAGTCAAAATACTTTTATTTAACCAAGAAGCCTATACATTAAAATATTGGGTACCAATCCAGGACCTGGAACTGGAGATATCGCTCAGCTTATGAAAGTTAACAGATGGTGAGAAATTGAGATCGCACTATATGACCTGGTCAACAGACAGGCACATAAAAACAAATGTGTATTCTCTTGTTGAGAATGTATTTAGATGGGTAAATTCTTAGAGTAGACGTGAGGCATTTCTTACACTGCTGGATAGACTATTGCAGAATTTGATCCTTCTATCAAAGAATGTTGATCAGTATTAGGGTGACATTTTGGTGTGACAATCTTTTCTGGCATATCAAGATTGTGTTTCAAGGGAGGTAAATAAGACTTTAAAGAAGGGGGACAACTTTGGAAAACAGGATTATTGGGAGTACATATTACTGTCTAAATATTTTATGTATTTTTTTTAATGAATTTCTCACCTGTCGGATACTCATGTATGGTCTCAAATTCAATCTCTCCTGAAACTGAATATTCCGACTGATTTTCCCAAACATACGATTAGGGTCAAACCTACAAAAGACAGTGGATTATTATTAAAACAAACACTCATTGGTTGGATTATCATATCAGCAGGAAAATGTGACAGACTAGCAGATACACAAACAACAAGGTAACAAAAAGCTGCATAAAATTATTCCCTGGCTTCACAAGTACTTGAATAATGATGCCCAGACCAAATATATCCATAGTTTTCTGGCAAAGAGATGCAGATTAATACAAAGTATATGACATGAACAATAGTCATCGAGGAACAGTCTGCCTTCAACAACACTATTTCCTGCAAAAAAAAACAAGACATCAAACAGCTCTTTGGCACAATATTCAAGAAATTATTCTTGCAAAACTTTGAGACGCATAATTGCTAGGACTAAGAATTTATTTTATCCAGCCTAAATGACACTATTATCCAACAGGAAGGATAAAAAAAAAACAACACAATTTCAACCTTGGTTGAACACCCATATTGTTTCTTCTAACAAATTGTTAGTTCAGGCAAAGTGATACATGTACCTGGTTCGCAGAACTTCAGAACTGAGAGAATGTGGTACTGAGACTATGGTAGTTATCCACACATATATTATCAATTTATTTAGGTCTTGCATGATTTCCTGCCAATAACAAAAATATTATGGCTTGGCGGATTGTTTTAACCTCTGTTCCAACCCAATCATTGAAGCAGATGAACGCTGTAAACCTTACCTCTTCAGTTGAAGTGTGAGTATATTTGGAGGCTTGTGAATAGAAAATCTCTTCTGTGCCGTCACTTTCTGTTTACATCTTAAAAAAAAGACAGATGTTTATTAGAATGGAGAAAATCATCTGCAATGGGTCACGGGTATGAAAACATATCCACACTGAACTGGCTTTAGACAGTAGAACATCCAGTTACAAAAGATGAATTGTCGAGTGGCAGGCTGAAGGTGATAAACATGTCATCTATTGCCACATTTTTATTATATTGCTACCAAAATTCTTTGTACTTCATAAGTAACCAATCAACTGCCATAATTTTATTTCTGGTATTTAGCCATTCACACCTTTCTGAGTCACCTAACCAATCAATATCCAGTCATGGTAGTTCCAGGTACTTTCCACAGAATGCACATACACCAGTGATATAGGCATCCATGCTGTGGATGAATAGGGGAAATTGTTTCGTTGCATCCTGTTAAATCAGAGTCGGATCAAATCTTAGATGCCCAATCCCTGGAAGTCTTAATCGCGCTGAATAACTTGATAGTGTATGTAGAGTGGCTATTTGAGGAGAATGGGAGGACATACCTGGGGCACATGTATGCATTCTCACTGTCCAGGGTCTCTGGGTGTACGTACTTCTCAAAGGCTTTCTCCACAGACTGAACATTCTGAAGTGAAAAGATTCCACATTAGAACACATTACTACATGTACTACATCAAGCTGAAATTGCTCAATCTGGCACCATGATGTCATGCTGATTGATAAATCAGTAAGATAGGAAATACATAGTGTTAAAAGCTACTGGGCAGTTACTTACCAGAAATATCATTAGTGATTTGGTTTGAGTTTGTCTGACAAATCCAAACCTTATTTCCATAGGCAACCATAATTATGGACAGATGCCCAAATATTGTTGTGTCTACCACAGCCTGGTGCAAGAAAAACCTATGGAAAAGCAGTCAGAGTCTCCCTCTCTGAGGGGAGGGGGCACCTTACCATTTCGCATACGTCAGGCTTTTCAGGTCATTTGCCACTCAAAAGCTGAAAACATTTATTATTTTCACCATTAGTTGCGAATATATGACACTAGGTAACAAAGCCAATCACCATGGAAAGACCTTGTATCGATGGAGTAAATCAAGTGTATATTAGTTGTTGCAACATTATCTGAGGAAAGACAAGGGATCAAGTTACCAAGCTGGAACTCTCTCAGTTGAAGAGTGATAATTGAACATACTTACTTTGATGTCTAAGCTGATGTCTAAGAAAGGATCATATGTGTTTGACCTCTCCTTACATCTCAAGCACTGCACTGTAAAACGAAACATATGGTTTAGTTTCAAATACATTTCAAATTTTTAGTTCAATAAACAGGCTTCACAATTATGTCCTATCTACTGTCACTTTATTTCATTGTTCGTTTTATAAATAACAATGTCTTTGTGTTATGTAATTTCCTGTGTTATCTGTTTCAAGTGGAGTGAGTGAGTGAATAGGATTTAGAGTCGCCTTCAACATTTTTTCAGTGATATCACCATGATGTGCCCACATGTGACAGAGGGATGCCATGCCATAGAAACGATACATCTTGAAAAGGGATAAGTTGTTCTTGATCTATCCTCTGAATGCCAAGCAAGAAGTTCCATTTTCAAAGTCCTGCGTTATGCCTCGGCCGGTGATTGATTGCAGAACCTCCTGCTTGTGAGGCAGACGCTCTAATCAGTAAACCATCGCAGCGAGGTATATGTTAAGTGTGAGAGAAAGAATTAGATTTGAGGTCACATTCAGCAATATATCAGTGATGATATAGCCATATTTCAAGTGGATTGCCACAAATCACTAACATCTAAATTCACAAGGAAAATGGAAGCCTTGAAACAGATACCAGTATTCTTGTTGCATTTTACATACATTCCATTAATATTAAAAAAGAGAGCATTACCTTGGCTACGGAGAAATCCCCCAAATATTTGATTGATGACAGTTGTCTCTTTGCTAAATTTGTCTAGTCTGCAAGAAGAGAGATTAGGAATAAATAAAATGCTTGATGAGTTGTAGAATCATGGTAGAATTAACACAAGGCTATTCTATGGATAACAACTTCTTTATTGCTGTGAAGCTGACATTTCGTTGGAGATACTTCCAACTTTCAGTAAATAAAAAGATAAGCTTTGAAAAAGTTGAAAGTATCTTCAATGAAACGTCAGCTCCACAGCAATAAAGAAGTTGTTATCCATAGAATAGTCTTGTGTTATATACACCGACTTCTAAATGCCTATCAAAGAAATCATAGTAGAATTCATTGTTATCTGAATAAGCAAAAAAACTGAATGCAAAGTTATCTGATAAGCACCACTCCTTCAATGTAAATTGTTCCGACATTATATTCCACACAAATATTTTCAACAAAACTAGCCAATATGATTTCTGGCTCAAAAAAACACTTTCAACATTCACCAGTTCAAACCGGTAAGGTTACTAATGAACAGGAACAAATTGGGGATACTGTAAATGCCTTATTATTCACTGGGCATTATATCCTTCATGATCAGGTTTTTTCAGCGAAAGATAATTCATGTGAATACAACTTTCATTAAGTTAATTTTAGCAATGCACATGTATGGAAAAAAAACCTCATGAGAAACTTTGTTTGAAAAGTAAGCATACTGTAGTTGTTGTTGTTCCAGCCATACAATCCATACTTACTTAGTAAAGCCATTCAAGCAAGCCTTTTGTAAACCATCTACTAGATAACGTAGAAATTCATGGGCATCTTCTTGCCGTCCCCAGTGCATATGTTTGGCTATCACTGAAATAGAAGCAGATATACATAAGAATCTTGTCATGGCATATGAGCTACATTTAACTTCCCTTTCCATGCAAGTTGCAGAGAGACTTTTGTTTGACCTCGAAAATATATATGATGTCACAAAAATGGCCTACTTTGGAAATCTCAGTTATAAGTGCAGATAGATTTGAGACAACAATCTACTAATAGCAGCCTGTATTATTTAAGTATTATTTTCAAAGTAGGTCATGTTTGTGACGTCATATATATTTTCTAGGTCAAAAAACTCTAATTAACAGTCTCTCTTCAAGTGCATGGAAAGGGAAGTTTACTATAGTTTCTTGTCTGAAAATGAGCTGCTATCATAGCTCTGAAAATAATACTGAAATAGTAGTCTGTTAAAATAGACTGTTGTCTGAAATCTGTCCACTCTAAAAGCTGTTTGTATGAAGCAAACATTTTAATCTTAATAGCATGAGATACACATCTTATCTCTATTTACAATGGAAAAGACACTTAGGGTGCAGCTCCCATCAAGAACACCTTATTCAATCACAGGTGTTTCATCCATATTTTAGATTCAGATTTCAGGCAATCATTTATGGAGAGTTTGATTTTGAGATCTGCATACCCAACTCATTTTTTCCTTTGTGCAAGAAAGTCAATCCTATAATAGAACTTGGTCACTAAGTACAAACTTTACACCAACTTTTCAGTTTCTGTAGAATGGACTGTGGTTTGATTGCATGTCCAGTATTGTCATAACATCGTCGGATATGTCGCTGGAGTTCACACATAATACAGAAACCTTGTTGTTTGCCTGTCAATAAAAATTGGAATGAGGACTGGTGATTTAATGCGAAATTAACATCTCAACTTGAACAGAATGTTGAGTCACACTACTATAAATTATATTTCCGGCCATGTTTTCGAAAAGCAGAAAAAACTGTTAACTGTTTCCAATATTCCACAAGAAAATAGCAATTCACACGCTTATATTACAGGAACATGAACCACAATTATTTCACATTTTAATGACATTTTACTACAGGATTTTGATTGGACTCCTATTCTTGGATTCATAAAATCAACTAGGCCCATGGGCTTATTAAGAGATCTATTTTGTGGGAATGACCACTTTATTGTCTTTATTGAGTAAATGCATAAGGCTTTTTTTTATATCCATTAGAAAAGACACCAGGAAATAACACCAGACCATTTGGAAATCCTATTTTTTAAATCGTTCAGTGAAGAGGTAATCATGATAATCCTGACCTAAACTGGAGAGGTTTGTTGTGTTCCGGGAATGATTATTATACTCACAGCCATTAGCATGTTCTTCAGACAGACAAAAGTTGACAAGGGGAGCTGTGTATGTGAGACATTGCAGAGTTGAGTTGAGAAAACAAGTGTTGCCCATGTTATGAAGGCCAGAGCCGACACGCTGAATCTTCCGCCAGTCCAGTCGGATCTTCTCTTCTGGGTAAAGCACCACTTTGGGGGAGGGAAGACATTCCCCTCCATCCTTACCACCATTCATTGTACAACCTGCTGAAGAAAGAATAAGTCAAACACATTTGGAAAACATGAGAGTGAAGAATATTTAACTGTATCTACTTTCTTCCAAATCTTAATTATTCAGATGTATGCTCTGCCTAAGAGAAAAATATGTTTATCAATATAAAAGACAATGTAATACTCAAATATGTCTGAATTCATTAAAGAAATACAGTTTTTAAGAGTTTGATTTCTCTCCATATACAAACAAGATATGATTCGTGTTACAAACTCTGGCAACAGGAGAATGCTGACATAGACCAATGAGAATAGCTTGCCAGGTCTGAAACAGTTGCTACCATGTGTATGACATGACAGCAAATGTAGGCGTTCAGGCCGAAATGAGACTCGGCTAGACCAAGTAAAGAACTGGCACCAGGCTATCGTCTACTTTTACACTCTAGTTAGTACAGTACCGGTTCTTGATTGGACTTCATTGAATTACCTGAGGTTTTAGATGCATCACTTTTAGGAGTACTGATAGAAGGGTTTCTGGGATTAAGGTGTATGTACTTGGACTTGAGGTTGTCTAACTGAAGAGAGTAAGGCTTCTCTGCTGGTTTGAAGTCGATCTTGTGGAGCAGAATTCGCTTTGACGAGGATGCCACCTGCTGGTCAAGACGTGAACCACCGTACAAAGAAGCCTTTAGCGTCTCCCCAATGTGGACGAGGCTTTCTGAGGAGCTAGCAGGCATAGCATTGATTCTGTTGATAAAGCATCACTGGAAAGAGAAAATTACATCATTCAGTGGTAATATGAGGTACTTGTCAGTGTTTTAAATTCAACTCAATTTTTAAATACTGTTAACATACTGAATTGTTTAGCACACAAATAAAAATATTTCAGTCTTTTTCATCTGAAAAATGATGGTACTCCAGTTTCAAATCTGAAAAGGCTTGAAGAGTATGTGCATGCAAACTATCGCGCATAACATCTACAGAAGAGAGTATACTCCACTTTATTCGGAATGTCATTAGAAGGTGGTAAGCATCCCTTTTTTCCTCCCTACCATGACCAAAATGGGACAAAACAGCAGCCTACTTTCTATGTAATCAGAGTCATTGCTGCATACCCTTAATTTTTTGAAAGTCTGCAAACTAATCTCTGTTTCATACGTGATGGTATAGACGTCACATTGTGTTTGTCATTTTTTTTCAAGGAACTAGCTACAACGTATAAGGATATTTTCTATCCTGTTATTCCATCAGCACATGTGAAAGCCCACTTCGCCATGTTCGTGGCTAAAATATATTACTAAAGTTATTTCTTCACAGCAGACTGTGATGGGTTTTTTTCTGTGTCACATATTATGCGACAAGTTCTCATTTTCTGGGAAAATTCTACATGCTTCGAAAATGAATTTTAGAACATCAATATATTTGTATATTTTAAAAAATATATAAATGATATGGATGGGCTTGATATGGCAGATCTCAATTATAGTCATTTTATTTTTAGCACAAACAGCATTCATGGAATTAAACAAAATTTCACTGGCTTGAAGAGATCATAACTGATAATTTTTAAAAAAAATTTTTGAAGCCATAGGAAAGCGAGAAAACTGCCCAAACCACCATATATTCCTCAAACCGATTCTCCTCCAATATGCTGGAATGGGAAACACATGTCACTCTCTACCACTCCAACAGAATTGCATGTACCCAATGACAATGTTGAAGTGCCTAAAGTAGATTACGCAATGTCTGATAATACTTTTAGTGTGATAGTGTTCAACACCAGTGTGACCATTTCGACGAACCCGAGGGATTATAATGTCACGAAATAGGATATATGGACAACAACAATGAAGTAGATTACTAGCCAAAAAAACAACAACACCCACATGATACTATGCATAACACGGATGGCTCTTCTCAGATGTATATATCAGCAAAGGCAATGCCATGGGAAGTTTGTGGGCACCAAAGATCACTTGGTGCATGCTTCATGAGGCTAAAATATCCCACACTATGAGTGCATGATACTAGTATATTCATGAGCATTAAATCCCCTGGCCATTTCAGCAATGGCAACTGCCCGGCACGGAAATTATGCAGTTGCACTTTCATTCACCGTTTACGGCGATAAATGATATCGCAAAGTCGTGTCCCGTGTCTTGATCACACGACGGACGACCAACATGAAACGATTAATGCTGGTGAATGAATCCCAATAACTCTGAGCTGTATAATACCGCAGATATGAAGCACGTTTATCATGTTTATGACATTCAGATAATTTTTAACCCATTCGAACCGAGAGCTCGTTGAACTGACCATGCTCGCGCATATGATCGAGCCACATGTCAGACACGCCGGTCAAACGAGATCGTCGGACCGTTTTGTGAAGCCATGAACAGTTTGGCACATTTCCTAACCGTCTGTCACAATTACAGATACCTACAGTCGTTATAAAAGTGCTGAATTACGATAAATAATGCTATTAATTACCTAAATCTTGTCTCCTCAAAGATGCGAGGTTGCGAGTTTCGAATGAACATACGGGTTATTGGCGTATTGTCCTTCCTGTGTATGCGCAATACTAACTTCCGGTAAATGTTTATAACCTCTGACTTCCGGTATGGCGATGTTCTGTGTGAATTTTGCGGGAAAATTCTGTCGATTTAAAATTGTGCTAATCAAATACCGTTCGATACCTAAAGCACACAAGAACTTTATATGTCTTCCATATCACATTAGCCATCCTGTGCGCTGTGCTTGCGTGAATGGAATCTACCCATTTCACAAAGAAAGCACAAGCTTTGGGTGGCCAATGAATCTGCAATTGAACAACAACAACGCCATGCTGAGTCATAGCATTAGTCGATACTTTTCATCTTCAACAGTTTTAAATGAAAATGAATTGCGAAAGTGTATTGAAAACTTGACAACAAAATTCACTGAAGCTAGAGAACTTCTAGAAGATGCGGTAAATAAAACTTACATGTACTTGGGCTCACTAAAAAAAAAAAAAATTGTTCGCCATCCCCACACAAATATTAGATATTACACCGATATCCAGAGAAAATTGATCTATATTTTTATCATTTGCCGAAATATCAGATCCAGACAACAAATTTCTATGGCGTAACATTTCACATTAGAGCACATCCAGGCTCTTACTGCTGATCTGATACTGTTTTGCAAGTGTCAGACATAGGAAACGTGACAATGCTGTGCCTATGATAGTAACAGAATAGAGAAGGAATGAAACAATTAAGAATCCAGTAAAATGGCCGAATAAGCACTAATAAAGCAATTTTGCCCCTAAAATTTCATCAAGCCTTTCTAATATACTAATGCTCACGAACAGTTGTTCCGAGCATATCCCGTTCTCAGCTGGAGTTTTTGTTGATCTTTTCAAAGTCGTCCACTGGACCTTTTTCCTGAGACGGCGCCATTTTCAACAGCTCGGGGGACGTGATTAGACCTCATGACCTTGCGCTAATTTGGCACGTGATCGTTGATTTCGCTGTCAACACAAATTGGTTGGCTAACACGGGGTCAAGCGAATATGCAGCGACATCTGGCAAATGTTCTAGGTCAAACCACGCCCCTGGAGCTGTTGAAAATGGCGCCGACTCAGGAAAAACGTTCAGTGGACGACTTTGAAAAGATCGACAAAAACTTAAGCTGAAAACGGGATATGATCGAAACAACTATTCGTGAGCACTAACTAATATATTAGGAAGGCTTGGGTGAGTTTTTGCTGGGAAAATTGCTTTATTAGTGGTTATTCGGCCGTTTTGTTGGATTCTTGTTTCATTCCTTCTCTATTCTCACTATCATAGGCCTGCTGCATTGTCACATGTTTTCTATGGTGTCAGATTGTCTTTCAGCATAGGATTTTTTTTGATTGATTGCCAATTTTATGCTTACTGGGAGCGTTTGAGCAGTGTAAAATTATAACAAATCAAATGTGTCAAATTTCTATACAGGCCTGTTGGGCACTCGCAGTTACAACTTTACTTCCCTTGCAACAGTTGAAAGAGATGCGTGATAAGATAAACATTTTCTTCCGTGCTATATTTGCGTTATGCTTCTTTTCAATTTCTTCCATTTTTTCCTTTATTTTGACCAGCAATATTTGAGGTGTGTGTGGATGAGGTGGAGGGGGGTGTAAGGTCCTTGCCTATGCTCTTGATATGTCCTGCAAGACAAAATGCACTACACCAGTCCAAATTTGAAAGGAACAATTTTTATAGACAAAGGATCGTAATGTCTGGGCTCCATAATGGTACCATAGCAGTACTGTCAATATTGTGTATCCAACAGAGAATTGACTTAACCATAGTGCAGAAGATATCTCTTTCATGATAACATTGTGTCCATGTATATTCCTGCATAAAGTATTATAAACAATCAATTTTTATTCAGGGATCTTACTTCAATTGTTGAATGTAAACAGTCCATTCTGGTCCATCCATAATATTGTACAGTTTCAATCACTTGGAAACTTACTTGACCATACATATGGTGAATCAAAGCAGGATGGCATAGCGGATCTCGGTGTGTAAATATCAATTTTTCCTAAAACGGAGTGCACGTCCTATGTCTATCATGTTAAATGTGAGAGATTTAGGGTGTGCAAGTTGAAATCTGGGAGTGCAGATCTCTCATGCACACTCCTTTGGCTAACATACTGAATTAAAGCTACATTTATTCTACTTGCCATTGATAGACCATGATCCACATATGCCAAGCTCCACTTGCCTGAACCCACATTCTACAAACAGGGTTCTCCTTATTTCAATATTAGGTCAAACTGAAAAATAGGAGGCTCAATTCATGGAAAACCTACCAACCTACATTTTATTTCTTGTTTACTTTTTTTCTCTTTGCAGAAGGATTCTCATGGGTCTGTGTATTTTCAAGACGATCTGTCTGAAGCTCAAGAAGTTGTAAAAGAGACCTTAGAAGAATATTCCACTTTGCTGAGCAAGTTGACGGATCAACAGAAGACAGAAACAATGAGAACAATTGGACTTCGAATGGAAGAACTGAAAGCTCAACAGAGTAGCATCGAAGACCTGGGAGAATGATCTTGCGGAATTTCCCATTTTCCTGCTAAATTTACTGAAGGCGAAACAAGTTTACTGGCATATTTCCCATGCTTATATACTGAAATGACAATAGTTTATAGATAACATATCTCATGCTATGACTATGTGATCAGAAGAGTTCAAGACAACATAAAACAATGCCTGGACGTATTACTCGACAAACTTGAACAGAGCTAAAAGCCTGTCCTTGTACATGCAGTGCCTGTGTTCAGGATAGTAGCAACGCTGTTGTAGATGGTCAAAGGCTGGAGATGATGATTCTTCTCACTCTAAGTATACAGCCCAATATAGATTAACCAATACTATATTTCCAGTACTTCCAGTTTATTTTAGATTGGTATATTATTGAAATTGTGTGATCTTTATACTCTTATCAGCATGATCATTGAAGAAATAAGATTGTTGATGATTTGCTTTGGATGATTTACATGTTTTGTTGGTTTTTAGCAGTCCCATCCCTGAGATATCTCAGCAATCATTTACCCAGAGAAATGGTCTCTTCTAGTTTTAAGTGTCATTAAGTTGGGAACACCAAGTTGGCAATTTCAAAGTAATTAGGTGAAATCTTAAAACGTGTGGCAGGATATAACAACCTGTTGCTACATTAGCCATGTTCCTTGGGAGATATACTAACTTGTGCAATAGTAAAAAAAAGTTGTCTCTGTTGACTGGCTACGATAGCGAGTAGTTCCATCATGCATTTTTCTCAACAAGGTGCCATCTTTGAACCATTTTTTTTTTTTTTTTTTCATTTTTTTTAACACAACCAGCGAGGTCGTGTGTGTGAGATTTCTTGAGTATTTCTGGCCCAGTGGGTACTCCCATTTCAATAGAGCAGTGAAGCAGGTTGACCCAGATATCGAACCAGAGCATCATGCCAAGAATCTGGATGCAAGGTACCAACTGACCTGTATAGCCAGCACCGGCTCCAGAAGCAAAAAACCAGACCACCTGAACTCCCACAAGAAAGGAAAAATTAAAGACCAGGGAAATTCGTTCCCCAATGTTATGGCCAACAGAAGTTCCAATAGAGCCAGTAGTGGTGGAGGTTCCAGGAGTAGCAGGTCGACGATGGGTAAGGCCATTGTCACTTGATTAGCTGTTTAGCATGACCAGCCCTCCTCTATATTTTGAGGACAAATAATTAAAATATATGAGGGAATTACATTTGCATTACTAAAATTCACTCTATTTCTTCATATTTGTACACAATTGGTCTGTAATTTATAAATAATAAATAATTGTAGCATCTAGCGTGTGTATTTAAAAAATGAAGGTCATAATGAACAACCGATCAAGTGACAATGGCCTAAAGCCGTTCTCCTAAAAAGTATTGTACTGCCTTTTTGAACTTTTTGTAAACGTTTGACCTGCGCTTGCCACTGGACTAGGATATTGATTCTCTCTTGTTGATTTACAGTGTGTCTACTATCTCATCTGTTTCTGAGAAATTGCTCTTTAACAAATCCAGACCTGAAACATAAGAACAGTGAAAAAGGGTTATCAGCTGTGGTTTCTGCAGTATCTGCTTTTAACTTTCTAACCACAACCTTCAAGAATCCCAGTAAGAGTCGGGCATCTAGAAACGTTGTTGTTCATCAAAATGCTGGTAGAAAACATGGAATGACCTCTGCTTGAATGTTCACCTTTGTTCCTGGTTCCCAAGAGAGATGCCTCGGAACTTTGTTTGATCATTCACTTATGCAGGATCAATGAGGAATTTCTTCTGCCACCCCCAAGGTTTTGCATCGAGAAGTTGGCGGCAACCAAGGCATCAATGCAACCGAGAGAATGGATGATAAGTATAGACCTGGTCACAGAAAGTATCTTCGATTTTTCGTGGGCGAAGACATTTTGTGTTCCTCATTCTACCATTCGGCATATCAACAGCACCATGGCTTTTCCGATTGTGAAGTTCCTTCATCTCAAAGGACTGCAATTTAACAGTTACGTGTTGGGTGCCGAGGGATGCTTTCCTGTAGTGTGATCTGGTTGCTTTTTAGTCAGCAGACGTCATCAATTTTTTTCCACCTCTTGCATATCGCTCCAATTTAGTATCTGTACATGGCAGGATTCTGCTGGTGAACTGTTAGTCCCCTAGGCCCGCCCTCTGTACATGTCACTCGATAAATATACGCCGTACGACGTTGAGCATTACAGGTTAGTTTCTCTGGGTATTCTTGCATTTATCAGGTTACCCCATGTTGAGACGTTTACTCCATCCGACGTCCGCGATGCTCATCCATTAACATCAGATGAGATGTTTCAGCTGATCTGTCATCACAGCTCACGAGCTAGCGTATCTAATTCCGCTTAAGCCAGTGCTAGGGGCCGTGTGGATATTTCAGTCTCCACATGAACAGCTGCAATAAAAGCGCGGATGAGATACTGATGCTACGACCGAGAATGCACCGTATTTTCGGGTTTGAATGTTAGGTGCTGAGGGATGCTTTCCTGTAGTGTACCGGTTACATTTTAGTCACCAGACATCGTCAGTTTTTCTCACCTCTTGCATATCGGTCCAACATATATGATGCCTTTCGTTGCCACTTACCTCAGAAGCATCCACTGTGCCAGACTCTGTTCTCGACATAATCAGAAGTCTGGAGTTCCTTCATTCAGGCAGAGCTCAATCCAACACATAGGAGCATTCTTCAACACGGCCGTTGACACAGGAGGGGTCATCGAGTTCAGATGACCCCCCCACCCAAATTTCAATGAAAATTTCTATAAATAGCAAACAGTCGATGTAAGAAGTGTCTCATCCCTTTTCAAGCAATACCCTAATGCTCGATTGAGGAACAACCAATATTTCAGAAATGCCCTATTATCATGTTTACATGGATATATTTTCAGCTTCTAAAATGCCATCAAGATAGGGAATTTCTATCTCGTAGCCAAGTTCTTTGCTTCGTCTTCCAACTCGGATAAATGCGATGCCCTTGGACCCCCTAGGAGGACACGCCTTTAGCGTGTATTGATGGGATGGAAATTTAGTCAACCCACGCTTCAAACATCTCCAGATCTGCGCCTGCACATGGTGGAAGAATCGCGACGTCAATTTAAGCATTCACAGCATCACTTCATCTGATGTCTGAATGATCTGGCGGACGCTTTATCATGAATAGACCAGCTGCTCCGATCAGAAAAGGCACTTCATCTGGTTATCCTCCAGGCCATTTCACAGATTTTGGAGCATCACTTGCATCACTTCTGTTCCCTACCCTCTGACTTTTGTGCAGTGGACATGCTCGCAGTGGACTGGACAGGGTTATCCGCCAATGCAGTTCCCTTTTTTCGTCAGGTAATACAGAAACCAGCTTGTCAACCCCCATAGCCTGGTCGTGATCGAACAGAGTGATTTCCGAGCATTTTCCAGTAGCTAATAGATAATCCGAGATGTCTTCCACTTCTCAGACAACAGCGCATATCACCATAACCTCAGGATTTTAGACCTACAAGCCTTCAAACTATCCACAACTAACTCTGCCAGTACGGTTTCACAAGGGACACTGTATAGTCATGCTTCAGGAAAACAGGTCCTATACTTCCACGATATTTCGGTCAAATCGTCCGACATTCTGTACATGGTGTGAGGACAGGAACCAATCCCCATTCTGCCTTTGTTCCCCTTATATTTGCTGACTTTGTTCCGTTCGAAGGTACAACGCAAGCTCGTTTATCAGGTGGTGTGGATATTGAACAAGATGCAGATTTGTCGTCTCTTCTGGTGTTTCATTTGGTGGATGCGTCCAGTCAACCAGACTGTTTGCCTAAATAGGATTCAGTGATGCTTCGTTCCTTGATCAAACCACCTTTTTAGTCATTGATGTAGTCAGCCGGAGTTATTTTCACATGCAATTTGGTCTCTGATTTTGAGTATTTCTGAAAAAACGAGGCATGAAAAAGTTCTGACGACATTTCTGACGAGTACTATACCTTTGACAGATTTGAAAACTGGGATTTAGGAAGGTGTGGATGTCGGGCATCAAAACCACTTTCCTCTACAATTATGCTTGGAGATTTTAGACGTCCTGTTTGGTATCAAGGTCAGGTTAAGACCTGTTACACCTGCGGAGAAGAAAATCACATGTATTGGGATTGTCCATTTAAGAATGAATGCCTCAGGACACATAAAACAGGAATGTAAGACACCTATAAATGCTGAAGAAACAGAAGGTCCGACTGACAGAAATAACCAGACTGATCCACATTATGAAACTGGTATTCAATCTAATACAGGGAAGAGGTGTCCTGTTACGGAGAAGTCCGCCATTGTGGAGAACTGTCAGAATCAACGCACAGTCAGTCGAGCAGCCTGAAAGCTTTGGTGATAGCATTTGATCAATCGTATGTCCGGATGGCAAGAACAAGGGGAGATTCTAGGCTTAGTCAAAAGAAAATGACCATGGAGCAAACGGGAAATGCATCAAAGAGTTCAAACAGATTTTTAGTTCTTTCTGATGAGGAAGGTGCTGATAATTCCATTGATATTCCTGGTCCACCCACCAAGGGGAATAAAATAGATGAAAGTCCGGAGAATTAGCTACATGATCAAGAGTATAAAGAAAATGAGTGTGAAGATTTTAGATCCGAAAACAGTTCAAACTCCGTGTTCAAAGTCGAGAACGACAGTGTTGTCAACAAAAATCGAATGCTCAGCAAAGATGCTACTATACTCAATGTAATCGACAGTCGTAGTGAACCTATACCTGTGCATTCTCACCCCAGATGCTGATGTGATTACTGAGCTATAGCTTCCCATCATTACTCATTAAACTGGAACTAATTGTTCGCAATCTTAGCTGAATAGGGATCTCAATTATCAAAGACGATTATTTCAATCATTTATAATCAAAGATAGTCCACGAAAAGTACTCTAAAACGAACTGAAATTTGGTTCGATCTTTTCGTCAACATGGCGATCGCCGAAAAAATATTTCGTCAGAAATTGTGCATAAATGTTAATTTGATAGACATCAATGGAAACCATGGTACGACAACAGCTGGGCGAGCAACTAGAATGATCAATTAACCATTACAGAAGTGTCAACGTGGATGGATACGTATTCATCTTTAGAACACGTAAAATTGGTTGCTATCAGAACTCTGTCAAATTACAACAACGACAAGAAGTACGATTTGATTATGAACTAGAACAAGTATTTAATGAATAATAAAACATATGCATCAGAATCTTTCGCGTGAAGGTTTACACATCAAAAAAATATATATATATTTACTCCCCCCAACTTGACTCATCACATTGCCCCCTCGTAGATGTTAGCTGTCCCCAGCAACATCCTGTCCATTGTAGCTTTTCCGACAATTGGCCTTCAGATATGTCCAATTGAAGATTTTAAAGAGCGGAAACAAACAAATTTACAGTTCAACATTTTATAAACAGTTTAAAGTTCATTGCTCCTATATGGGCGCCTGTGGTCGTCCCGTTTCTGCACCAGCCTTCTATCCTGGCTCCGGATTCGTGGACGTTAGCCGTGCATGGGCTGACGAACCCAACGGTAACGAGGTTGGTAGTAGGCAGGTTTCCTAAATGGATACCTGGACCTGCTTACTTCACTCCGGGAACGGGTTGGTTCGTATCGAATTTGGTATATCTCACTCCTGAGATGGACTGGTTCAGCGAGCCGTTTGGATCGCTCTTCGCTCCGTGGTGGTTGAGGTGCTCGTTCAGGTTCATCATCTGGCATCGGAGTAGTGTCACGCTCATTTCTAGGTGGGGTGGCATCTGTTATAGAACTCTGGCCCGTCAGATCTACTACTGCCTCTGGCTTCTTGGGGGAAGGCTCTTTATCTAGGTCAAGGACCTCTCTCAGTCGACCGGTCTGCTCAGTTATGCCCTGGCTGATTTTCACTGAGGCGTCGGTGAGGAGCGACGCTGCTCGATTTATCCTGGACACTTCTGTTTTGAAGCTGGAAATGGTCCGCACAAGCTCATCAATCTTGCCTGTCATCTCCGAGTACTTGGAATTAATAGACTGAATGAGGGTTTCGGTGAGTTCAATGACGCTCTGTGTCAACTTGGTTTGTTGGTGGTGGGTGGTTTCCACTTGCAGGAAACAAGCCTATGTTTATGTATACTATGATTGTCTTTTTGAATTTGGTGTTAATACTGTTTTATGGAATATGGAATAGGTCTTTGGATTATGGGCGCGGATATTCTTTAATGGACGACGGCTGAATTATGAATGATGGACCAGACGCTTGTAATTCCAGCGACCTGGGTTATGTTGACATTGGTAGTCATCAGTTGGTTCATCACCGGTTGGACGGGTTATGCTCAAGCAGCGACCACAATTGCTGATGACACAGCGCCTACTGTACCCTCTATCGTCTGTTGGGAGCACCGTTTTAATTTCTTGCACTGGTAAACAAGGTCTGGCACATACAGGTGTTGCTGGAGTCTGATTCGGGCGGTTCTTTTGACTGAGAATAGATCTAGTTTTGGTCGGTATGTGGATTCTAGAGACGGATTCATTCAGCAATTGTTCATCTTCATCAGGATGTAATTCCATGGCCGTCGATGTTGAGGCTCTGGGTTCCGGGCAGTCGTTTAGTGTGACAGACGAATGGTGGACTTGGTTGGATGTTGAGGCCCACTCCATTCCAGGTGAGTTGGTGCCAAGTATTAAAGTGTTTGGGTCTACTTCTTCAGAAGTGATTGAATTAACAGCCCGACGCAACTCGATGATCTCACTGACTTGTCCATGGATCCGTGGAGATGATCTCACTGACTTGTCCATGGATCCGTGGATATTCTTTAATAACACACATGATTTCCTTCACGTTAAACCTGGGGTCACTCATCTCATCTAGGCTCTTCAGGGGAATTTCAATTGGAATGAGTGATGGGAGCTCGCTGGCGTCATTGTTCTGTTCCTGACTGTCTACAGTTGACGAAATTGGAGTGTCTGGCTGAGATTCAGTTGCAGATGGAGGTTTCTCCGTCGGTATTGTTGTGGTTCTGCTGTTGAAATCTGTTTGGATTTACTGGCTTTGTGGGGTTTCCCTGCAGATTTCTGTTGTTTGTTAGGTTTGAAAGCTGGTGGTGAAGACGATTGTTTTGATGTTTTTTGGTTGAGGGGTAGATGGTTTCGTGATGGCTTTTGGTGTACCGGCCTTAGTTGCACCAGTTTCCTCGGTGCTGGTCTTGTCTGTTTTCTTCTTGGTGTTTCGGGGAGTTTGCAGGTTTGGTGTTGGGATGGTTTTCGTAGTGGTTGTGGGGGTAGATGTATCGGTAGTTGGTTCTCCTCCTGATTCTGGGGTTGCTGGCGTGGATAGTGGAGTTGGCGTGGAAGGAGCTCTACCTCAGACATCAATGTGGCATCCCGGAGCTTCAGCACATATGGTATCAAGTGCCATGTTTCCCCCATGTCCACTGTAAGTTCCTGCTTGCAGAGTTTCGTTTACTCTTTTCGTTGTTTTTTTTAATGCTTTGTCTGCTCATTTTAGAGCACATGTTCCTTCGTATGGTTTGAGTTTGCTGTGACGGATAACCCTTGGATAACCTAGTAAAGGTCATTTATTTTGTGGATTACTACGTGTGGTCCGCTGTATGGGAGTGTTAGTTTTGCTCTGATACCCTTCTCTCTTTTTTTCGTGTTAGTACCACACATAATCCCCCGGTTTGTAGGTGTGTGCTAATGTTTTCCCATCGTAAGCTTTCTTTTGTCGCTTGGCCGCGATTTTGAGACGCTGGCGGGTAATATCATGAGCATGTTGTAACTTGTCACGAATTCCATCAACGTATTCCTCATATGTGATTTTCTTTATCATCTGGACCAACGATACCGAATATTACCATTAGCTGGGAGTTTTTTCTCGACCAGGCATCCGCAAATTCGGAGTCAGGCCTGTGCCATCATGAGGGGTAGCTCTGTATGCTGCAGCCAAGCATCTCAAGTAAAGGTCCCAGCTTTCTTGATCATCCTTGATGTAAGACCGGATCATTCGTACTAGTGTGCGATTAAAGCGTTCCACCTTCCCATTTGGGATGTCTAGGTGTCGTTCGAGTGTTCCGAATCTCCAGTAGTTTACAAAGTTCGGTAAATATGTTACTTGTATAATTCGATACCTGATCACTGTGCAAGTCTAAAGGGCAGCCATACATACTAATGACTTCATTCAGGATGAGTTGTGCACATATCTCTGTTGTTTGGTCCGGGATTGGAAAGATCTCCACCCAATTAGTAAAATGGTCTGTTACAATTATGATGTAATTATTCCCTCGTTCCGTCTCTGGAAAAGGCTCGAAAATATCCGTCGATACCCTGTCCAGAGGGGCTCTCACTTTCATATCTCCAAGAGGTGCTCTGGGTGACTTCGTCGGGATTTTGTTGGCTCCGCAGGTGTCGCAACGACGAACCCAGTTTTCTACATCCTCTCTGAGCTTCCACCAGTAAAATCTCTGTAGAGCCTTCTCACTAGTCTTTTTACGACCTAAGTGACCTGCAAGGATGGACCCGTGCATCTGACTGAGGACAAGGTCTCTCATACTTTTGGGAACCAGGAATTGCCATTGACTGCCAGTAGCATCCTTGCGAAGAAATCTCCAGAAAAGTGCTTCATCCATTGCAGTGAGGTTGCTCCACGAATTACAGTAATGTCTTGAGACTGGACTCGATGCACATACGTCTGGTCCAGAGGATCGTTGACCAGCCTCAAATGACTTGAACACTGGTCCTATATCTGGGTCCTGTAGTTGCTTTTTCCTCAGTGTTGACATAGCATAACCCTGCATCCATGGGGTTCTGTTCGCTCTAAGGTAGCGGTTTATGTCTGGAAACACTTCCATGAATCCTATCAGGGTTATCCGTACTTGCTTTTAGCTGATTATATACCTCAACCTCGTTTTGACTTCTGTTTAAAACGTTGTGGCTATCCATGGGAATCAAGCTTAGCAACAATATCAATCTCCAAATATACAGGCATACGAGAGTTCCAATTCTCTTGAGGAATCCAACAGGATGTATATGTATGGTGTTGTCCGACTGCTGTCCAACCACCATTTTTTCCTGAGAATTTACTCTCCGTAGCTCATCATGTATTTGGCTCACTGAAGTACCCTGCATTTCTGTGGTCCGTTTGCGTGCAAGGTCCACACTTCAATGGTCTGTCTTCGTCTATGCATTCGCCTAGCCTAGGGTTTGGACATCGAGACAAGGCATCTGCATTCTGGTGACGCTTTCCTGGTCTGTATTCGATTTCAAAGTCAAAGGCTGAGAGAATTTCGATCCATCTCGCTATCCGATTCTTCTGTTCTTTAAGGCTAAAGCACCATTTCAATTACACGCATATGAAATTACACGCTCTCTGTCACCATGTAAGTTCCCTGCTTGCAGAGTTTGGTTTACTCTTTTCTTTGTTTTTGTTAATGCTTTGTCTGCACATTTTAGAGTACATGTCCCTTCGTATGGTTTGAGTTTTTTGTGATGGATAACCCTTGTTTTGCCCGCTTCATCCGTTTGGATAACGTAGTCAAGGTAATTTATTTTGTGGAGTACTACGTGTGGTCCGCTGTATGGGAGTGTTAGTTTTGCACTGATACCCTCGAGGAAATATCCGAGAATGTTCCTTTTCTCGACATGGCTCTCCGGAAATACAATCTTGTCAAATGTTGTTGTGAGCACCGATCCGGTGGTAGATCAGTTTCGCCACATAAAATGTTACGTTGATCGTCACCTTCACCTGCCATTTGGTCTGGTAACGTCGTTGGTAAGCCCATTCCAAGGGATCCGAGGTGTCCAGTTGTTATGGGGTCATCTCCAGGGACGCGCGATCCCTGATGATGAGCGCATTGCTACTGGGGGAAAATACCGGAGCTGAGCCGTCTCCTTATACCGTTACAACTAGCCTAAGGTGAGATTCATCCTGAAGACCGTGGTTTGGGTTCAGAGATGATATTGAACATTGTAATTGAATTATTTTCTACGCAATCACCGCATGGAAATACACATCTTTGTTTACAAAAAGTCTGAAATAAAGCTATCCTTGCTTTAAATACATTTTATGACAGTGTGTGAGATTCAATACCTCTTAAATCTCAAACCACCACTTCTAGACCTGTAAGGTCCACATTTCAATGGTCTGTCTTCGTCAATGCATTCGCATAGCCTAGGGTTTGGACATCGAGACAAGGCATCTGCATTTTGGTGACGCTTTCCTGGTCTGGATTCGATTTCAAAGTCAAAGGCTGAGAGAATTTCGATCCATCTCGCTATCCGATTTTTCGGTTCTTTAAGGCTAGAGCACCACTTCAATTACACGCATATGAACTACCATCGCCTGGTCCGTCATTCATAATTCAGCCGTCGTCCATTAAAGAATATCCGCGTCCATAATCCAAAGACCTATTCCATATTCCATATAACAGTATTAACACGCTCTCTGTCACCATGTAAGTTCCCTGCTTGCAGAGTTTGGTTTACTCTTTTCTTTGTTTTTGTTAATGCTTTGTCTGCACATTTTAGAGTACATGTCCCTTCGTATGGTTTGAGTTTATTGTGATGGATAACCCTTGTTTTGCCCGCTTCATTCATTTGGATAACGTAGTCAAGGTCATTTATTTTGTGGAGTACTACGTGTGGTCCGCTGTATGGGAGTGTTGGTTTTGCACTGATACCCTTCTCTCGTTTCTCGTGTTAGTACCACACATAAACCCCCGGTTTGTATGTGTGTTCTAATGTTTTCCCATCGTAAGTTTTCTTTTGTCGCTTGGCCGCTATATTGAGACGCTGATGGGTGATATCATGAGCATGTTGTAACTTGTCACGAAGTTCATCAACGTATTCCCCATATGTGGTCAAGTTTTCTTGATCATCTGGACCAACGGTACCGAATATTACCTCAGCTGGGAGTCGTACTTCTCGACCAAGCATCCGCGAATTCGGAGTCAGGCCTGAGCCATCATGAGGTGTAGCTCTGTATGCTGCAGCCAAGCGTCCAACTTCCTGTTGTACATGCGCAATACTAGATGAAAAGCTCACCTTACAACACGTAGTCAGTGGAAGTGAAAGTGAACCGAGCCTTGAACATCATGCAAGAGGTTCAGCGAATAAATACCATGATTGTGAGAACGACGATGGAATATGCGTTCCCATCCTGACAGATGGTAGCACAGGATGAGATGTGTAAGTTGGAAGCTATCCAGAGAAAAGGCCTTACTCTGTGGTTTGAACAGTCCGACGACATTTGGGAGGGGAGCTATGGGAGCAATAACAGGAACCGTAGATGCAGGTGGGAAAAAATCCACTGAGGAAATGGCCAGAATCACCTCTATCACAGAAACAGTCGATCAAAAAACTGCTACTGTCCAATCAAAATCAGATGGCTCCAAGAAGATAGCAAACCGCCTAGCTAAAAATGTCAGAACAGACAAGGGATATGGAGAAGATAACAAGACTATCCATAGTGAGCACAGAGGGAGAATATCTGGTGCATAGCTAGCCCTATGACCGACTACCAAACCCAACTATTGAATCATTATTTAAATTTCCCAAAAGCAGATCAGGTGAACCGCAAAGAGACTGTCGCAGGATAGTGGAGGAGATGATAAGCGACCTGTCCCCATCAGCGACCATCATTTTCACAGGTGGATCATGGGAGGGTAACCCAGGGTCATGTGGAAGAGGTGATACTGTGTTTCACCCAGACCGAGACGAGTCTGATGCAGCCGGTGACCGCCAAATGCTCAATATTGCAGAACTGGCAGCCAACCACAGCGCCTTAAATATTGCGTGGAAGAGCACATAGCGAGAGTCACGTAGAACATCCAGATATTGTCAGAGAGCCAATCACCAGTGGTAATACTGACCTCAGGATGAAGTTCCAGATACTACCGAGACATAGCAGTTTTGGATACATGGGGCATTGAAACAAAAAAAAAAATCTTGGGAGACCAGGTCAAGTGGACATCATCGGAAATGAGCTGGCTGACCAATTCGCCAAGCAGGCAGCAGCTGTTCCGTACACCTTCCCACAGGAAAACAACATCATCACGGTACACAATCTGAGCAGGACAGCCAGAACATTGGTGATCAGAAAATGGCAGAGAGGTGTATAATTATGGTGTGATAGTGATACCGGACAGCTCGATGTAAGGTATAGGTGTCTTGGCTTTTTAATCAGGCTTCGACTTGGCAGCGTCGGATCCCCTGGGTTTGGCAGCTCAGTAAATGGCGCTCACCCCACTGTAAGCCATCGGAATCTGGGGATTGTAATACAAGGTGTCCAACACGTTCCATCGCTTCATAATGACGATTGATGAAGGTTTCGGGCTCTGTCCCTCATTTATAACGGGTATGTTTTGCGCCGAGGTAGAAGTACCTTTCCTGATCAGTTCGTTGGGTTCTGAGCAGCACCGATTTGGGCACGAGCCAAGCCTAACGCAACTGCAGACCGCCAGTCCTCTGTAAACAGCTGGCCCACAACAGGCACCGCATTTTCGAAGGCCGTTCGTAGATCGGAGTATGTGGTGCAGCCGGTGGCGGTGTCATAGTAGCTAGCGCCCTAATCATGCGAAGAATGGTCCACGGTGAATGTAGATGTTACGATCGATGCGCATGATGTTGCCGTCGAACTGACTGCTCAACGCCCGTTTACATTTGGCCCACCCGTTACGGTGTGGAGTAATCGAATTCGATGTGATTTTGTATTCGAGTAACAGCAAGGTCACCCGGTCTTCCACGATGGGTCTTCATCGTTGTAGACGTGTAACCCCTACGTCGGGTATGAGGGTAAGGGCGGTCCGCATGACTCGCGACAAGGTTGAGAAGTGAATGGCGTACACGGTCACTTGCCCTTGTTTCACTCAAGGAAATATCCGAGACTGTTCGTTTTCCCGACATGGCTCTCCGGCAATACAACCTTGTCGAAGGTTGTTGTGAGCACCGATCGGGTGGTAGATCAGGTTCGTCACATAAAATGTCACGTTGATCGTCATCTTCACCTGCCATTTGGTCTGGTAACGTCGTTGGTAGCCCATTCCAAGGGATCCAAGGTGTCCAGTTGTTCCAGGGCCATCTCCAGGGACGCGCGATCCCTGATGATGAGCGCATTGTTAGTCGGGGGGAAAATACTGATGCTGATCCGTCTCCTTATACCGTAACAACTAGCCTAAGGTGGAGAGTCATCCGGAAGACCGTGGTTTGGGTTCAAAGATGGTATTGAACATTGTAATTGTATTATTTTCTAAGCAATCACCGCATGGAAATAGACATCTATGTTTACAAAAAGTCTGAAATAAAGCTATCCTTACTTTAAATACATTTTATGACAGTGTGTGAGATTCAATACCCCTTAAATCTCAAACCACCATATATTTGAGATATTGGGGAAACCCCTAGTTTAGAAGCCTCACAAGCTTTATACGGTTTGTGGACTGTATGCGCACCATAAGGAGTTTCGTCTAGGGGTACCCACTATATCATTGTTCCCCGGACGCCTGTTCAAGACTGCCATTTTTTTTGCAAGGAAAAGCTCAGACCCATCCCGACATGTTCAGATTTGTTTACGTGAATTGAAGTGATGTCATGATAGGAAGTCACGTGACCGAAAGCTGAGTACTCAGAGGCGTATATCTGGGGATCCCAGCAACCGGAAGAGCGCATAAACCGGAAGCATCCACTGCGCATGCGTACAGATCAAGGATGTAGTGGCCTGAACATTATTGATACCAAACTGATAGGGGGCAACTGTTTCCAAGTATGAACTATCGTACTATCTGGATATGGGTGCCCGGGTCCTCATATCTGGCGGACCACCGTTGCTTTCCCACCGGTAACGCGAAAAACGCTTGAAGCATTAGGGATTAATCGCCAACGGCCTTCTTTGAAACCATTACATCTCCTCTCTCATCAGTACTATAGCAGAACTGATCACGTGTCTGGTGGAATCTACGCAAAAAGATCATCACATTAACTCGCTATCATTAACATCGTCCTTTATTGATTAAATATACACTTGTGGTGATCTGTGCTTGCCACTAACCTAAATTAAGCTAAATAGTGGCCTAAAAATTGCGTTTATCTGATGGAATTCAAGGGAAATAACTCTGTCTAAATAAACGCCTGAAATTTGTGTGTATTACAGTTATTGACAAATAGTACATAGGAAATAGTGACCCGTCCAGTCTAAGGCCTAACCAGACGGTATGGAGAGGGGTCATTCCGCTTCCCCCTCCGCCCTCTCAATTTTTTTCTTACTAACTGGGCTGAGCCGACAAGATTTCACATAAGATATCTAGGGGTCAAGCTCTGTCAGAAAATGTATAACAATCCAAAATGGCTGCTATCATAACGTCATGTTGACATATTGAAAAAAGTGCATTTTCGTTATTTTTCCGGTGAAATTTCTCGATTTTTTTATTCGTGCTGTTTTCTTCGAACAAAAGAAAACACATCATAATTTAAAAAAATAATTATCTAATGTGAAATAAAATAATTGTGAGTACTTTCGTTAATAAAAAGTAGAACATTTTGAAGAAATGCGACGAAAACGCATCTTTTCACATAGGATATCATGGCTTCAAACTCTACCAGAAAATGTATAGCAATCCAAATTGGCCGCTCTGATGACGTCATAGAGACGTCATATTATAAAAGTGCATTTGTTGTCAATTTTTCCGGTCAGATTTCTCGAATTTTTTATTCATGCTATTTTCTTCAAAGAAAACAAAAACACATAATAAATTAGAAAATAATTATCTAATGTGAAATAAAATAATTGTATGCACTTTCATTAATAAAAAGTAGAATATATTGAAGAAAAACGACGAAAACGCAACTTTTCAGTCACACCATCTTGACCACCATTTTGAATTCACCCATGATTTTAGGATTGTTCAGAAAACAGTGCAGAAGTTTGATGGGTGGGAGGCGGGGCACACTCCCCCTACCCCTTTCAAGCCTGACCGATAGGGTTAAATTATGTGTAAGACAGAATTCGCAGACTAACGTTTTCCATACGGAATAAATAGCATAATTATGTAGAACAAAATCGCGTAACTATAATGCAATGATACTCGCTTTCAAAATACAATCATTTTTCGTTAACGTTTAGCCGTTCAGGAGATATACTGTACCGCGTCCAAGAATATCCACCATAAAGTCATCCCGTAATCAAGAGAGAGAGAGAGAGAATTAAGGTTTAATGTCGCGTTCCGTAATCATGTTGAATTTTTCAAACTTGTTAATTTGTAATTACTATCACAATTAGTACAAGGAATACGTCGTGTATGTAATGTCATTGTTGTTCATCAGACCAAGGATATTGATACTGTATCCTGTAGGACGAGTGTAGATCAATGAACATAGTGGTGAAATAAACATGAAAATATCCAAAATAATTTATTATCTTTATTTACACGCATTTGTTGATAGCCATCATATTGCCATTGAATAAGAAGATTAACGGGATAAACAATATTAACAGTAAAAACAAATCGACAAAAGCAAACTGCATCTACAATAGTTATAACCAGGTCAGAGAATAAGAGAAGTAAATTTTACATTGCAAAACTGAGACTGCCCATTTTAATTAGTCGGCTACTTAGAGCTTGTCGAAAATCAATAGTTAATGCTGCATAATTTTTTTTTCTAGTGTGTATAACAAACTGAAGTCTACATGATGACAACCATTACTCTATAATATTGCTAATATAACGGTCTAATTCACTCCAAATAAAACTCCAGTACGGTTGTTTCATGTTCGGAGGCTCAAAATTACATAGCGAGATTGCATAATGTATTCATGTTCACTGGTACAAAGGTCAATAATCCCGTGTACGGTCATAGAGGTGTGTTTGGTTTATAATATATATTCGGCAATTGGACATGCAAGTGACACAAACACGGTCCACCCGTTATTATTTTATGCGGCATCAATGACCTTTGTGAACTCGAACACGAATACATTATGAGGTCTTCCTATTTTAGAGCCTCAGTACATGAAACAAAAGTACTGGATTTTTATATGGAGAGAATTAGAAAGTTATTTGGAGGGTGATATTTTATTATTATCAGATATTAATGGTGGTTAATTTGTGAATTTCAGTTTGTTATAAATAACCCGTGACGCTGACAACTTTTCATCCCCAATGCGCATTACTACTATATGTACCGGACAACTTACTTATGAAGAGGCGTTGCAAGACATCGTGATTTGGCATTCTTGCGTCTGTCAATACGGACAATCTATATGGCGGACTTTTAAGCTCCATGTGTACCGGCTATGACTGTCCGATCTGTTAAATCTGTTGCGTTTTATAACTCGTTTACTTAAATATATACTATCACCAGTTTCTCATAGGACAATCGTAGTCGTAACATTACCCCAGGACAGATATCCGACTACTGTAGGAAAACAAATAACCTGGAGATGAGTGCCGTTTAGTGTCCTGTGGACATTATGATATGAGGACAAGCGTAGCTTCCACACCGGTTGTCAAATCAAAATCGGAAAATAAGCTACGAAAAAAGTAGTTCAAACTTTTTATATGTACGATACGATAATATAATATGTTGTTTGCTTCTCACTGATATAGTATGTGAAACAGAAATGATTAACAATTTACAGATGAGCACAGCTAAGTAATGACAACATGAAACTATCGTTCGAAGTTACTTCCCGCTTGTACCAATGACGTTCGCCACTAGGTGACGCTCGAGTGGCGTCAGTGACGTCACACGTCTTTGACAACGTGACTGGACTAGAAATGCATCACAAACTAAACGACTGAAGGATCTGAAGACTTGCCCAGTGAACAAGCCTGTAAGTATCAGTGATATTGAGGGTAGTAAATATACGTGTATACCCAGCATCAAGTTGTCGCCTGAAACAAAGTGGAAATGAATAGCTGCTATTAGATTATTAGCATTTTTTCATCGCTTTCCTGTGATGATCTGTTTCCTCAATACACTATACGATGGACAACACGGACCCTTTGATGATCAGTTTCATGAGGCGGCTATACGTTAGACAACACGGACCCTTTGATGATTAGTTTCATCAAGCGGCTATACGTCAGACAACACGGACCCTTTGATGATTAGTTTCATCAAGCGGCTATACGTCAGACAACACGGACCCTTTGATGATTAGTTTCATCAAGCGGCTATCCGTTAGACAGTGGATAACACAGACCCTTTGATGATCAGTTTCATGAGGCGGCTATACGTCAGACAACACGGACCCTTTGATGATTAGTTTCATCAAGCGGCTATACGTTAGACAGCGGACAACACGGACCCTTTGATGATTAGTTTCATCAAGCGGCTATACTTTAGACATTGGACAACACGGACCCTTTGATGATTAGTTTCATCAAGCGGCTATACGTTAGACAGCGGACAACACGGACCCTTTGATGATTAGTTTCATCAAGCGGCTATATGTTAGACATTGGACAACACGGACCCTTTGATGATTAGTTTTATCAAGCGGCTATACGTTAGACATTGGACAACACGGACCCTTTGATGATTAGCTCTATCAAGCGGCTATACGTTAGACATTGGACAACACGGACCCTTTGATGATTAACTCCATCAAGCGGCTATACGTTAGACATTGGACAACACGGACCCTTTGATGATTAGTTTCATCAAGCGGCTATACGTTAGACATTGGACAACACGGATCCTTTGATGATCTGTTTCATCATCAAAGGACAACACAGATCCCTTGATGATCTGTTTCGTCTCGTGTTTATATACGGATACATTTGACAACACGGACCATTTGATGATCTGTTTCATCGAGTGGCTATACGTTATACTACGGACAAAACGGAATCTCTGTAAGTTTCTAAATATATTTTTTTTAAGCAGCAGATCAACATCGTCACAAATGGTCCATACTGTTATGATGTCCAGCTTCATGTCCTTCATATGCTCCCATTATTGATGAATGGAATGTGTTTGTTGATCACAACGCCCACATATGGCATGAGAATCACAACACTGTATATAATATCAGATACCGGTAACTTGTAATTACCTCAACACAGGATTGTATGTCTGGCTATACTTGTGATGACTATGGTGTCCATTACGTGATGAAGTTTGTCACGTTACCTTGTCTCACTTATGTAAAATAACAGTACTTCAAAAATGGTACAAATGAGCACAGCTGAGTACTGAGAACATGAACCAGTCGTTCAGAGTTGCTCCCCGCTTGTATCACTGACGTTCGCCACTGGGTGTCGCCCCAGTGGCGTCAGTGACGTCACGTCTTTGGCAACGTGAGTGAAACAGAAATGCGCCAGAAACTAAACAACTGAAGAATCTTACTCAGAGAAGAAGCATGTAAGTATCAGTGATTATGAGGATAGTAACTATACCTGTATACCCTTTATCAAGTGTCAGAGAGTTTCGCTTCAGAGTGGAAATCAATAGGTACCATTGGATTATTAGCAATTTTGTACAGCTCTCCTTTCATGAACTGTTTCCTCAATACGCCATACAATGGACAGCACGGACCCTTTGATGATCTATAACTTTCATCAAGCGGTTATACAATGGACAACAAGGAGCCTTTGATGGTCAGTTCCATCAATATGTTGTACAGTGGACAACACGAACCAATAGAGGATCTGTTTCATCAATTGGTTATACGTGTACAATGGATAACACGAACTCCTTGATGATCTGTTTCATCAGAAATACGTTATACCACGGACTACAGGGAACCTCTGAAAGTTTCCAGATATTTCAAACAAAGCATACCATCATCGTAGCAGATGGTTCATGCTGACGAAGAAGCGGGAGACTCCACGTTATGAGGTCCAGTTTCTTGTTGATGAATAGAATATAATAAATGTGTTTGTTGGTCTCAACGCCCACACAGGGTATGGGAATCACAATACTATATAAGACAAAGGGAGATAACTTGGATATAACTCGACTCAGCATCTTATCTCTGACCATATTTGTGATGACTATGGTGTTTGTGACGTTAAAAAACGTTTATCTTCTGTCTAAAACGAAGGGAAACAGTAATTACGTTATCCAGAGTCACGCAGCACGTAGCGCTATGAATTGTAACGTTCCTTCAACGTTGAAGTACATTCCTATACTTTGTCATGGAGACATCTGTAATTTTTGTGGATTTTCGACAATAACAAACATCACTAATAAATTGCTATAGTTGTTTTCATTTGAACTAAATCATATACCGCGGAATTATAGCATATGATATAATAAGTAAACAGCCCCATGTTATCCTTTGACGGTGGTATTGATGCGCTCTTATCATTGTAACGCCGCGTCATAATTCGGGATCGGAATATTGTATCTGTATACTGGTATACGCTATCGTTTTATGTAAAATGTCATATGGCCCTGCAACAAATCTAGCAAGGTAGGGTTTACCCAATAAAATAAATCTTGAATATCCTATGACGTACATGTTCATGATGCAAATTCTTCGTGCACGGCAATTTTTTAGACGAGAATGCGTTAGGTTTGTACATTTGAATCAATCGATGGCAACGATACTTAGCTACACTGCACAGCAGACTGAATTAAGGAATTCTCGGAATTACCGAATTGTCTGATTTAGCCTTCCAGTACTATTTGGCATACTAAATTTACAATGTGCTAGACTTCAATATCGTGTACGTGTAGTTGATGGAGTGAGAAAGTACACCCCTCGTATGTCTCTTTAAAATACTGTTGTTTATTTACTTTTTTCTTAGATACAATGGATACACCCATAATATCACGGACTTCTGACGGTAAATACACATTTGATTTATTACCCATCCTATACGATTGATATAATTTGAGAATGATAGTGGTTGATAGTATAGAACTTGGCCGAGAATTCCAGCCACTCGACCACGTGGGGTAGTCATGTTGACTATCCTTATGGGCTTCATACTCTTGGTAGAAGGTCCAGACGCTTCAATAGAGAGGCGTATCTGCTCGACCACCTAAGGCAGTCGCATGTATAGTTTGTCATAATAACCAAGTTGAGAATTACAACTGAAGATGACCAATTTGCGAGTTTGAAATCACAAGAATTTTCATTTCCTTAAACATCTTATTTTTATTCTCAATAAATGAGCGTTACAAAGAGATGGTCAATTCATATAAACGTGTTCAAATGTGAATTTGACAGTGTACTTCAAACACCTTGTTCAGGTGTAATATTGAACACGTGACCGGTTAATGTGTACACACACGTCAAATTTGTTCTGTAGTTTAAAAATTCTTATTACGGTTAATTGTTTAACGTAGAAGTTGCTTATGCCCATTAGGGTTGATAAGACCACATTCCAAACTTGAAGGAGAATAGTGTTCAGCACTCACTTTCACTTTACATTTTCCAGTCTACTCAAAAGAAAAATGAGAATTGAAAGTTAAATTTCAATTTTTGATTGTGTCGGAAGAAATGAAAAATCATTGTGTCAGTTGTGTCAATTATCTATTGTGTCAATAAAGGTGTCAATTTTTTCCATACCGGACTCAGCTATACCACGTATACCATATGGTATCCCCATGATGATATATTTTAGAGTAATTTGGCACAATGTCTTTGTAATCACCGGTACCGTTGTTTATACACTATGAATATATAACTTATTAGTCCTGTGGAATACAGAGAAAAATCATGTGAAATGTTGAGAAATCATCATATGGAATACTGATAAATCAGCATTTGGGATACTACGTGAAATGCTGAGAAATCATGATGTGAAATGCTTCTTTCTCAGGACGCTTGGAAACAGACTCCAGCGCTCCTCCGAGGAAGTCAAGATTCGCTAAGGTATTGCTTTGTTATTGTTCATTTAAAAGGTTTCTATATTTGCGCTTTTTCCCCCAATACGACATACTCACGAGTACGATTAGTTTTCATGATCGCTGAAGATTGAAATTTGCAACGCTTGCCAGGGTAAAGAATCTCGGTGATCAGAATATCCAAAATAAGTAATATCCAATATAACTTTCAAATTAAAATTTCAATCTGAAATTTTTCCCCGATTTTTTTTATTAATTTTTGTTGAATATGTTTCTATTTTTTTTTTATTATTATTTTTTTCCTTAGTCTTTAAATGCAATTTTTTACTTTTATTTTAAATGTCCTTAATCGATAGCCTAACATATATTTGGTCAATACAGTGCCTGGAAGCAGATTATCAAAGGATAAAAATTACTGAATCTGCATTCCTTTTATTGTGTTGCACCTGAATTCACCGTTTTCAGATGTCATCAGCATTAATGGCAGTCCCCGGAAGATCGTCTTGTTCCATGAACTATTTTTATTGATTTACAGATGAGTCAAAATTATGTTGGACTTGGATTGAATGTGAGACTCGCACGATCTGCAAAACAAGAGCAGAACGCAAATAAGGTACCAGAATGAATAAATCACAGCATGCTGATATATAGCCAATAGGCCGTTCTGGACCTTATGTCAGGCGTTATTCAAACTATTATCAGCATTGTTGAAACTAATCGTCTGACATCACTGAACTTCTTCCATGCTAGCTCCAAGCTAAATATGGCCAATAAGCCGTTCTGGACCTTATGTCCGGCGTTATTCAAACTAATCAGCCTTATTGAAACTAATCGTCTGACATCATTCAACTTTTTCGATCCTAGCTCCAAGTTAAATATTGCCAATTCCAATGCTAAACTAACAGCAAACTTTCCTTATTAAAGCGAACTGGGCGATTAGCCTTGGACTTATAACAAACATGATCTTCTTGTTTAATTTGTAATATTCGGTGCGTTCATTGATAGCATTCTTATGGAAAACTACTTATTTTCATACCAACAGGACACCTTGGTGGGAAACAACAATCATCTCCAGGAAATTGCCGCTTTTGGTAAGTTTTCGAGGATCACTGAAGACGGGTTTCTTTCAGATTAATGGACGAGGTGAGGATTGGGATGGGTTCCAGAATACAATGTACTTGTGATCACTGGTATATACCGTAGTTCATATACGCTATGAATTTATCACTTTTTTTATGCAAGTATCGATAAATTATCCTGTGGATTGCTGTAAAGGAATCATGTGGACTATAGTGAGAAATAATCATGTGGAAAACTGAGGAATCATCATGTGGTATACGGAGAAATAATCGTGTGGAATATTGATAAATAGCCTTTTGGGATACTACAAGGAATGCTGAGAAATCATCTGCTGGAATGCTTTTAATTTTAGAGCACCTGGAAACAGTTACCATCGCTTCTGGCAGGAAATCAAGATTCGCCAAGGTAATTGCTTTTTTATTGTTATTAGCAAATCCGGTTTTTCTTATTTATACTTTACTCACGATTACAGTAACAGGTCTCATGATCGCTGCAGTTAGGATTTTGCAACGATATATTGAAGTAATACGGTGGCTGGAAGCAGATTTTCAACAACAAAAATTACCGAATCGCCATTCCTTTGATTGTGTTGCACGTTAAATCACTCTTTTCAGATAGCATCATCTTTATTGGCAGTGCTAGGAAGATTGCCTTATTGCATGAATTATTTTGTTGATTTACAGATGAGTCAAAATTATATGGAACTCGGGCTGAACGTGAGACTAGCAAAATCTGCAAACCAAGAGCAGAACACATATAAGGTAACAGAATTGAACAAATCATAGCATGCTGATATAAGGCTATTCCAGACCTTACGTCCAGCGTTATGGAAACTAATCAGCATTATTGAAATTGATCGTCGGACATCATTCTACTTCTTCCATCCTAGCTCCAAGTTAACTATTGCCAGTTTCAATGCCAAACTAACAGCAAACTTCGTTCATGCAAGATATTCGGGCGAATAGCTTTGGATGGTATAAAGACGGTGCACAAGCATGGTCTTGTTTAATTTGCAACATTCAGTGCGTTCATTGAAAGCATTCTTGTGGAAAACTTCTACTTATGGATGTAATTTTCATACCAACAGGGCATCTTGATGGGCAACAATAGCCATCTCCAGAAAATGGCCGCGTTTGGTAAGTAGATAAGAATCACTCAAGAAAACTTTATTTCGGAAAAATAGACGAAGTGAGGGTTGTGAACGGGTTCGATAACCAAAATTGCCCCCAGTATCCCTCCCATACCAGAGGTAACATCTGAATTCATAGCTTATTACGTCAGGGCCGTTAACGAGATTGTTCAAAGCTAGAACACTTTTAATGGACCTTTCGACACCAGAAGCTTTGTGGATGTTCTCTAGATCATAGGTTTGTGCTGAATATTGATCTCGGCGTTTTATCTTGACGTCATTGATCATTTAACCGTGGGGTTACAAATTTAGGCTTTACAATGGAAATGTAACAATTAGTTCTTTGTGTTCTTAGATCCGAATGTCGGCGCATACGTTGACGGTGTGCTCGCTGGATGTGTGTTAAAACGCTCGACTGAAGCCGAGAAGAACGATAGCCTGGTGCAGCGAGAATTAGAGGTTTGTTCCCTTTTTACCATTCACTTGACATCCGATTTGTATAACTATTGCCGACAGATATACCGACAGGTTAGGATGTTACGAACTCTGACAACGGGAGGATACTTTTTGCAAGCCCACTTTATAGTAGACCATGAACACAAGGGTTCACGTATCTCCATATCGTTCTGAACTTATGGGCGGAAATTTAAAACTGAACTTTCTCTATAAATCGCCCGATGTGATACGCAGAGAAGTCGATTCACTGACGCGAACTTTGTTTAATTATTATCATTGGGTAGGGGGGATATCATGTAGATCACTATCACGATGTCTGGTTTGAGGTCAATTATGTGTTTATGTCACGCTAACTATAGTCGAATTGGCATTATGTTTTGACCTTGTCCTTCCGTAATGTTAACCATGTAACAGGAAACAAGTGTTGGGTGTCTTAACGGTAAACATTCGCAGCATAAGTCAACCTCTGTCAAAAAGCGCAATTTGCGATGTAGCTTCAATTGATTTAGCTGTCGAGGTCAACGGTCCAGTCCATTGCGCACACAGTGAAGGAATGTGTGCAGGCCGAGGCATATAAGTTCCTATGGACACATTCTGCTTCCGTTAGAGAAGTTTCTCTCTTCTCTCTAATAGGAATGTAATTATTTTGCAACAACATGCCCAATAATTACGCAAATATGTTTCGCAACAGCACAGAAATTTGTCACGTTGTGGTACTAAATTGTCACTGTGTGTTTTACGGCGAAGTAAGAGGATCTCCATTATGACTTGCATCTCTCCATATTCGAGTCATTCAGTCTATTTGAATGCAAACCCCCATTGTGTGCTATATCTAATACAAACTCATGTTAACATGTGTCATTAATTCAGCTCTTTTTGGATAATCATTTTAATGAAGAGAATTTTGCCGAACTAATCCACCTAAAATTCTGCCAAAATCGTGTCTTTCTCATTTACTATAGGGCAACCATTACCAGAGCATAGCTTCTTTTCCTTTACCACCCAATTATATATTGTTTATAAAGTTTTAGTGCTCTATTAATGGGAAATGGACATATTGAGGGTTGCGGAACAGCCCAGACTAATTAGAGATAATCATCGCTGTATGAAAAGTTGAATTTTTTCCTTACAGAACAGCGTCATCACAAGGTTCTGGGACCGTACCATCATTCCAACGGTCATCCCTGATACCGAAGCTATAGGTTAGTATTCAGTGATTAAATATTTTCTAGTAATTAAACGTCTGAACCAAAATAATTAAGAACGAAGAGGATAAATACAACAGAGAACACTCAAGTTTTCCTCTGTGTTGTAGAGCAGACATGCATCATGCACCATGCATGTCATCATTTGGTCACTTCAAAAACGAAACACCCCGTCGTTTTTTTAAAGTGCAATCCAATTTGTATAGCTTTCACGACGGTGCAAATGTTTGGAAATATTGAAGCTTAACTTACAGAATACATATTTTGCTGCAATGTGAAGGTCGTGTGTAGAGCATGAAAGATACCAACCCGTTTAAACTCGCGATGTTGTTGGATAACTGATTCGTAGTGGCGCGACAAAGGAAAGATGACCGAACATCAAATAACACAACCTGATTGATTGTGGCTCAAATGTATTCTCACTTTTCAGAATCTCTCGCCAATAAACTTGTGAAACAAGTTCTCAATGCTGCACAGAACCAACTCGAGAGGGAGCGAAGCTCACAGACACAGAAAGCTCTTAGCGAGGTACATACATGACTAAAAATCTGTTCGGCTAGGTTTTTCTTAAAATGATGAAAAAAAGATGGGGTAGTAAAAACTGGATAACGTTTACTTCTCATTGAGAATATTAAAATTGAATGGATAATTTCAAATAAGATGCAAAAATGCCTATATTTTAATTTTTTTTCTTGTCTCATTATACAAATGAATGAAATTATATCTTGCAGACATGCAAGAAGGAGGACGACGTGGGTGATTCAGACGGTTAGTATATATTTAATACATGCTCATTATACCTTTCATTCACCAGGACAACGAAAGGCATTTTTATTACTTCAATATCATACTGTCCTATAGTTAAAAAAATCGATATTCTAATTCTAAACATCGTAATTTCAAGTCTAAAAATGGTTCTAAATGAAGCGTGAAAATTGAGTTGTCGATTTCTTGCATTTATTCATTGATCCGCCAGTTTGCGTGGTTTGTGCATGCTTGCAAAATCTGGCATCCTGGTTTTGTACATAGCCATGTAGACGAAAACAGATGTGTCTCACATTCTTAAAGATACAACACATTTAATGGATTATTGAACCTGAAGTTTAAGATTTCCAATTTCCCACAATTCCACGATTTAAATATTTAACGCAAGAAAGATAAGACACCAACTTGGAAAAGCAAGGCACTATGTTTGACTGGGTGATGCCCTTGGGAAAATAAACCTACAATGACCGTAAATGGATTATTTGTTAGGAAATAGCCATTACAAGAAATTTTTGTTATTTTATTTTATGTTTTAAATAATTTATAGCTATCACATCGTCACTGACAACACTCATCCACTTTGTTAAATATTCCCGAACATATAGACTTTAAAAGTTGAAGCAGGTCTATATTAATAGTATGCATATTGTCTTATGAATTCGATATTTCGATTGTGGATGCTTACATTCTCGTTGTAGCGAAAAGTTTGTCCCCAGGGATCATAAGCCCTATATTGATGAAGATTTCCTACTGCCCTTTTTTTTAATTCCGGAAGTTTAACTAAGATATCACGCAGTTGTCACGCACTAAAACTGAGGTCAAAGTTCAAGGTCAGTATGACATAAACTTCGGTAACTGAGAAAATCATTGAAAATCGCAATTGGCTATGTGGGGAAATACAACTCAAAGCTAATTTGAGGTCCTATGTCAAAGGCCCCAAAAGAAGACACCTAAAAGGTTTTGGTTGATACATTTAGTGGGACACGATATGCCAGGTACTAACATTGAGGTCAAAGGTCAACGTGATTGTGGTCTGAAGGAAAATTATTGAAAACGATTAGACTGCACTACTAGACTACTCCAGTTCAAGGAGGTGATCAAACTTAAGGAATGCCTCAAGCTTATGGCAAACAAGTAACCTACTGAAGTCGAAAGGTCAAAGGTTAAGGTCGCTGGGGAAAGCAGGAAATCATCGAAAATCATATTATTGTTTGTAGATGCATTAATGGGAATCGATGTTTTAGGATTGAGGTAAAAAAGGTCAAAGATCAAGGTTACCAACCACAAGCAACTCATTGAAGGGTGAAAAACTAACGACACGTAGATTTGTTTTAATGACCTAACCCATGGTACTAATTGGGTTCTTGTTTTTTAATCCTCTGTTACAATGTCGATACGTTTTTTTTTCTTCAGATATGGAAATAGGTCATTTCGTTGGCGATGTTCTGTTGGCTATTTCCAAAGACGTCTCCAGTGGTGTGGTCAGAGCCCTGACCTCAGCTCCTGTGGCTGCTTCTCCCAAGAGGAGCGTTCTCACCAAGGTTAGTTGGTCCCATCTGTCATGAGCTTCGCTCTTATAATCAACATCTGCCCATTCTCTGTCCCTTCATCTCGTTGTGAAGCAGAGTGTATGAATTAGGCCCAATGCTCATTCAGGAAGCGAATAAAAGCTGCCGCTATAATGAGTGTTCTTCTGCTTTCAGTGACTTCCACAATACCAACTATCCAATCAGACTCTGTGATTGCCACTTCCTGTTTGTCAATTATGCCAGACTTAACCAATCAACTGACAGAACTAGCACTTCCGGTGTATCTCCTGGTCATATTGCTTAAGCCTCCTATTCACACAGCGTGATAGTAACCAGTGAACTTGGCTTAGGCTCTCGTTTGCCATCTGCTATCGTTCATACTGTTAGCATGTCTGTGTATTTGTCCGCGTACCATAGTTCAAACAAACTTATCCTACTGAATATTTTCTTCCACAGGTAAAGAAACTACTTTGTATCTCCAGTGCTGATATATATGAGGACATTGGAACCGAAACAGCCAATTTAGAAGAGAAGGTATAATGTCATGTTATTGTTATAGTTCATTCAATCTACTATGAAACATGAAGTGTCCACAATGATAGCTGAAATAAACCACAGAGCCAACAATGGTGATGAGTATCATCAAAAATCTGATGGCTTACTGCCATAACCATATGCTATCAGATCCAATTTACGATTATCACCGATGTTTGACAATAAAATGGCCCCGTCACCATCTGGCATCACCATTAAATGGTGACAACAAGTCTACATTACCATTTATGTGGCGACATAGTCCGAGTTTCCTCTAGTCCATCAGTCAAACGACGCTCAAATATTATCTGACAGATTGCCCAGCCAAACAATATGTCCAATATTAACCGTCGTTTGGCTGGAGTGTTAGAGGAAGCACGAATTAGGGCCTTATCACCATTACATAGTGACGAAAAAACATCATCGCCATTGGCCCCATTACTATTAAATGGTGCAGAAAAGGTCCCATTTCCGCTGAATGGTGACATGGTCTCTTCACCATTGAATAGTGATGGTCCATCGCCATTTTTCTGGCTTTGTGGTCCTTACGGCGATGTAGACCGGCAACAACCCTTTTATAAACAGTGCGGTTAACAGATCTTTGAAGGAGAATATCATTTCATTTTCAATTGTCCGAAATACGATAAACAGCAGACACCGCTCACTGCTATATTGAACAAAATTTGTCCGTATTTCGATTGTTTGAGTAAGTGTTGTGCTGGGAATAAGTCTAAGAGCCTGTTGAGCCTAAGCTTTCATTTACACGTTAAATATATATGATGATTATTGGTTTTATTCAATTTCACAGAAATTTCCATCTCTGGATGTCACTATGGCAGCCGCCGATGTAAAGTCAACTACCGGTGAGTTCAAGAGAAGCAACATTGTTAGCATATAATGCCCTTCTCTTCAAATGATAGAGAAATTTAACAGAAACATTTTGTGATTCATATTTCTGTTTGCCCGAACAACAAAAAAAACATGTCGATTTAATGTATTCTCCGTCGCTTGGTCTCTTTGACTTAATATCCTCTCACGAAAATATCTATATTGCAAAACTTGAATAAAAAATCTATATAATTTGACAAAAAATATAATTCGAGATAATAGTGTCTACCTCAAATAATTTTGCTGACACCATTGTGATGTTACTGCAATGGGTAGAAGACTTGCATACCAGATATGGCTTTAAATTTTGACCATTCCTGATTAACGATTATTAATTTTGACCATTCCTGATTAACGATTATTAATTTTGACCATTCCTGATTAACGATTATTAATTTTGACCATTCCTGATTAACGATTATTAATTTTGACCATTCCTGATTAACGATTATTAGACCACAAGGGAATGATTATCATCACGAGTATCACCAGCATTGTTAATTTAATTGTTTACATTCTTTCATTTGAGGTTTAAAAGGTATAACAATATAAGCAGGGGAAAATAATTCATTTAGGTATCGCCCCATTAATTAATTACCGTTAATGAAATGAGGTAGCAATGGTTAAATATGGTACAAACTACTACAGGTATTGATTATGTTCTCATTTGATGTAGATTATTCATTCAAGGTTGCAACAGAAACACAACTTAAATATAACTGTATTCTAATGCAACATTTAACCTTTTATATTTGTGCCAAATCTCCAATTTTCTGGAAAAATAAATTGTGTTTTAATGATACATTATATTTATTTACAGATGCCTATCCAGCGGTCAAAAAGGTCTCCTTTGGCAAGCGGCTATTTAGACGACTGTTTGGATGCCGACGCTGAAAGTGAAATTGTTTTAGTTTAGTCGGACTGATTGACTAAGCACTTGTTTTTGTAACCCATAACTCGCATCACTAATGTCCGTTCTGTACTGCTATTGTCTTAAAAGATATACCGATAAAACATTCCCGAATTTTCTACAATTACTTATGCACATTATTTACAATGAGCAGTTTAAATCCATCAGTGCATACAACAAGCTGATATATGTTTTCTTAATGTACAATATTATTTAACTGGACATCACTTCGGATAAGTGGTGGCCTGTTGAGTTGGGGTTGGGGATATCATTTGCATGCGATATGGGGACTACAATCGATCATGCTCATTATGTACAATGAGCAGTTGAAATCCATGATATCTTCTATTATATTTTCCAAATTCACAATATTTTCTTAATGCACACCGCTTCGCTCCTTATCCATCACGGTGATATAGCTATACTTCACTGTAATTCACGTTTACGATCACTGTTTCACTGCTTATGACTACACAGTTAAGCCGTTATGATATAGACACAAGACTCGCTGGGAGAAATTAGTTTTAACCCCTTGTCAGTGTATTCAAATTGATAGTGGTCGATTTGTTGGATTCATGTAAGTCTCCACAGCCATGGTATACTTTTGGGATACACCTTTGGAATCTGGTATGTGAATCTTTACTCTCTCATTTAGATTTCATGTGGGATGTGTGAAAATACAGTTACATCTCAGCCTGGCATCGATGGACGTCTCACTGTAAACAAGGCGTTCACTATGGGACTCACCTGGTCGGTAGAGTAATCTTCACTGGGATATATCTAGGTCAGGTTGGTGGAATCACTCTGGTGATCAAGCATTTATCTACGGCAATGTCCGAGAGAGAAGTGAGATACATGTGGTATTGGATGGTGCTACCTTTGACCCTGTGGGTAGCTCTAATTGCACATGTTGTCGATGTACACTCGGAATACTACTGTGTACAAAAAGTACGCTAATTGTGTATCACTGGTACACAGCTCATGTGGCAGAGATCCTCATCCATATCGCATGTGTATCAGAGATACACACTATTGTATACTTAAAAAATACACCATGATATGTATGTTTTATACACATTCACTGTCTGCTGGTACACATTCGCTAAAACTCTTCCTTCGTATTAGTAAATGTACACAGTGTGATGTGTACAGAACTACTAGTCTATAGAAAAAAGTACGCAAATTGTGGGTCACAGGTACACAGTCACTGTTGCAAAAAGCAAAGTTACGCATGAGGTGTACCAGAAATAAAGATCGTGTACTTTGAGACAGATAGGGGTGTACATATGCCTTTCCCCAACAGCTGGAAAAGCACTGAAGATATATCAGAGTTGTGTTTATGTGTACGGATTTGCGGCGGACTCTCGTTTAATTATACTGCGTCAGCTGAACATATGACGGTATCTGACGAGTCTTCATCAAAGCCTCCCATACTAACAAGTAGTCTTTGAACACCACTGTATATATACTCCAACACATTACCACAAACCTTTACGGGTACACACAAGTATGTATCGTGTGTACAAAGCAGTGTGTACCGTAGGTATTCAGCGAATGTGTATTGTGTACACATCGAATGTATACTGGAGATTTATGGCACTATGCGATGCACAGTTCAACTATCAGATACGCCATTTCGCTCCATTATCCGAACCGCTACCTCATAGCGTTTTGGCGTTAGCCAACTGTCGGGGGAAACAATATATATACAGCACTGTGTATCTCGTAAATTACACGGTCTGTTTAACTCTGATCCACATCAATATAAATGTGCCTTTTTGCCACAGCGACTGTGTACCAGGCAGTGACACACAATTTGTGTACTTTATATAAACTGTAGTAGTTTTGTACATATCCCACTGTATACATTTTATACTAGCACGTAATCAGAGCCTTAGCGAATGTGTACCTACGCAACAAATTTGTGCAACGCATGCACATGATTGTGTATATTAACAATATACAGTAGTGAGTATCTCTTATACACATGCGATGTGGATGTGCGTTTCATTATCATCACCATGGCCAACAGAACCCATATCAGATGCGACCAAAATGACTTAAGCCAAGAGATTTCCTACCTGAAAAAAATGTCTTTCGGACAATGTCATAAAGAAAAGCTTGGTCAGCAGAGTGATTCCACCTACCTGACCTAGACATAGCTCAGTGAAGATTATTCTACCGTACATCAACCAAGTAAGTTCGATGTGAACGCCTTATTTAGAATCAGACATCTGTCGATGCGAGGCTGAGATGTAACACTTTTCTCAAATGCCACATGAAATATAATCACCGAGTAAAGATTTACACTCCCGATTCCAGAGAAGTATCATTCAAAGTGAACCGCGACTGTGGAGACTTTTGCATAGATGAAACAACTTGACCACTATCAATACGAATACAACACAGTTCAAGTCATAGGTTAATCTAAACCGAGATTGTCTCATCCCCAGATATAGTCACTATCCCACCTGCAATATTTCCTTCTTTCAGAGATAGTATAAATAATCATGGGGAACAAATGAAAGAAATAAAAAATCACGCAAGTCTGGTGTCTATGTCATACAGCTCAACACTGATGGATAGTAAACAGCCATCATTCGATGGCATTTAAAGTTAAGTAAGTGTAACGGTGTTTAACTTCATTCATTTGGTATGCATTTTGTGCAAGACCTTCCATCAAAAAAAACGATTACTCTTATTCATCTTATTTATTTACTGTACACTTATCGCAAAATAAAGATTCTCAATTTGAAGATCATGTTGTTGATTCCTATATCTTTTTCAATATATCTACCGAATGAAAGTAGTACGCCAATGTCACAACCTCCAAGGGCAATGCATCACCTTTCACAGATTTTGGAGCATCCGCACATAGACTTATTCGCAACAAGAAGGAATGATCGATTTCAGACTTGCATCACTTCTGTTCCCTACCCTCCGACTTATGTGCAGTGGAAGCGCTCGCAGTGGACTGGACAGGGTTATCCGCCAATGCATTTGCTTTTTTTGGTCAGGTAATACAGGAACCAGTTTGTCAACCCCCATAGCTCTGTCGTGACCGAACAGAGTGTGATTTCCGAGCATTTTGCAGTTGCAAGTAGACAATCCGAGATGTCTTCCTCTTCTCAGACAACAGCGCATATCACCATAACCTCAGGATCTTAGACCTACAAGCCTGAAAACTATCCACAATAAACTCTGCCAGTACGGTTTCACAAGGGACACTGTATAGTCATGCTTCAGGAAAACAGGTCATATACTTCCACGATATTTCTGTCAAATCGTCCGACATTCTGTACATGGTGTGAGGATAGAGGAACCAATCCCCATTCTGCCTCTGTTCCCCTGATATTTGCTGACTTTTTGTTCCGTTCGAAGGTACAACGCAAGCTCGTTTATCAGGTGGTGTTGATATCGAACAAGATGTAGATTTGTCATCTCTTCTCCTTGCGTTTCATTTGGTGGATGCGTCCAGTCAGCCACACTGTTTGCCCAAATGGGATTCAGTGATGCTTCGTTCCTTGATCAAACCATCTTTGAGTCATTGATGTAGTCAGACGGAGTTATTTTCACATGCAATTTGGCCTCTATTATTTTGAGTATTTCTGAAAAGCGAGGCATGAAAAAGTTCTGACAACATTTCTGATGAGTACTATACCTTTGACAGATTTGAAAACTGGGATTAGGATGGTGTGGATGTCGGGCATGAAAACCACTTCCCTCTACAATTATGCTTGGAGATTTTAGACGTCCTGTTTGGTATCAAGGTCAGGCTAAGACCTGTTACACCTGCGGAGAAGAAAATCACATGTATTGGGACTGTCCATTTAAGGATGAATGCCTGGGGACACCTAAAACAGGAATGTAAGACACCTATAAATGCTGAAGAAATAAAAGGTCCGACTGACATAAATAACCAGACTTATCCACATTATGAAACTGGTATTCAATCTAATACAGGGAAGAGGAGTCCTGTTACGGAGAAGTCCGCCATTGTGGAGAACTATCAGAATCAACGCACAGCCAGTCGAGCAGCCTGAAAGCGTTGGTGATAGCATTTGATCAATCGTATGTCATGATGGCAAGACCAAGGGGAGATTCTAGGCTTAGTCAAAAGAAAATGACCATGGAGCAAACGGGAAATGCCTCAAAGAGTTCAAACAGATTTTTAGTTTTTTTTGGTGAGGAAGATGCTGATAATTCCATTGATATTCCTGGTCCACCCACCAAGGGGAATAAAATAGATGAAAGTCCGGAGAATTTGCTACATGATCAGGAGTATAAAGAAAATGAGTGAAGATTTTAGATCCAAAAACAGTTCAAACTCGTGGTTCTCTGTTCAAAGTCGAGAACGACAGTGTTGTCAACGAAAATCGAATGCCCAGCAAAGATGCTACTATACTCGATGTAATCGACAGTCGTAGTGAATCTACACCTGTGCGTTCTGGTGGTACCTTAAACTTCACCCCAGATGCTGATGTGATTTACTGAGCTAGAGCTTCCCATCATTACTCATTAAACTGGAACTAATCGTTCGCAATCTTAGCTGAATAGGGATCTCAATTATCAAAGATGATTATTTTGATAATTTATAATCAAAGATAGTCCACGAAAAGTACTCTAAAACGAACTGAAATTTGGTTCAGGAGTAGAGCCTCGATCTTTTCGTCAACATGGCGATCGCCGAAAAAATCTTTCGTCAGAAATTGTGCATAAATGTTAATTTGATAGACATCAATGAAAACCATGGTACGACAACAACTGGGCGAGCAACTAGAATGATCAATTAACCATTACAGTAAGTGTCAACGTGGATGGATACGTTTTCATCTTTATAACACGAAAAATTGGTTGCTATCAGAACTCTGTCAACAAGAAGTACGATTTGATTATGAACTAGAACAAGTATTTAATGAATAATAAAACATATGCATCAGAATCTTTCGCGTGAAGGTTTACACATGAAAATATATATATATATATACTCCCCCCAACTTGACTCGTCAAATTGCCCCCTCGTAGATGTTAGCTGTCCCCAGCAACATCCTGTCCATTGTAGCTTTTCCGACAATTAGCCTTCAGATATGTCCAATTGAAGATTTTAAAGAGCGGAAACAAACGAATTTACAGTTCAACATTTTATAAACAGTTTAAAGTTCATTTCTCCTATATGGGCGCCTGTGGTCGTCACGTTTCTGCACCCGCCTTCTATCCTGGCTCGGGCTTCGTGGACGTTTGCCGTGCATGGGCTGACGAACCCAACGGTAACGAGGTTGGTAGCAGGCAGGTCTCCCAAATGGATACCTAGACCTGCTTACTTCACTTGGGGAACGGGTTGGTTCGTATCGAGGTTGGTATACCTCACTACCTCAATCGCTCTTCGCTCCGTGGTGGTTGAGGTTCAAGTTCATCATCTGGCATCGGAGTAGTGTCACGCTCATTTCTAGATCGGGTGGCATCTGTTATAGAACTCCGGCCGGTCAGATCTACTACTGCCTCTGGCGTCTTGGGGGAAGGCTCTTTATCTAGGTCAAGGACCTCTCTCAGTCGACCGGTTACATGCCCACTGCGTTTATGGTCTTCCACGACACCAGTGGTCATCTCTCGCAGGAACTGAAGCCCTTCGGCCTGGCGGTTCATTGCGGCGGTGAGATTCGAGTGAGCATCAATGTTTCCCTTGTAGAAAGCCCACAGGACGCCGGTCTGCTCAGTTATGCCCTGGCTGATTTTCACTGAGGCGTCGGTGAGGAGCGACACTGCTCGATTTATCCTGGACACTTCTGGTTTGAAGCTGGAAATGGTCCGCACAAGCTCACCAATCTTGCCTGTCATCTCCGAGTACTTGGAATTCATAGACTGAGTGAGGGTTTCGGTGAGTTCAATGACGCTGTGTGTCAACTTGGTTTGTTGGTGGTGGGTGGTTTCCAGTATTCCAGCGACCTGGGCTATGTTGACATTGGTAGTCATCAGCTGGTTCGTCACCGGTCGTAGGTTCTGCTCTGGTTGGACGGGTTGTGCTCGGGCAGCGACCATAATTGATGACACAGCGTCTAATGTACCCTCTATCGTCTGTTTGAGCACCTTTTTAACTTCTTGCACTGGTAAACAAGGTCTGGCACATGCAAGTGTTGCTGGAGTCTGATTCGGGCGGTTCTTTTGACTGAGAACAGATCTAGTTTTGGTCGGTGTCTGGATTGGAGAGATGGATTCACCCAGCAATTGTTGAACTTCATCTTCATCAGGATGTAATTCAATGTCCATGGCCGTCGATGTTGAGGCTCTGGGTTCTGGGCAGTCGTTTAGTGTGGCAGACGAATGGTGGACTTGGTTGGATGTTAAGGCCCACTCCATTCCAGGTGAGTTGGTGTCAAGTATTAAAGTGTTTGGGTCTACTTCTTCAGAAGTGATTGAACCCCGACGCAACTCGATGATCTCATTGACTTGTCCATGGATCCGTGGATATTCTTTCATAACACCCACGATTTCATTCACGTTAAACCTGGGGTCACTCATCTCATCCAGGCTCTTCAGGGGAATTTCAATTGGAATGAGTGATGGGAAGTCGCTGGCGTCATTGGAGTTGGTGCTCTGTTCCTGACTGTCTACAGTTGACGAAATTGGAGTGTCTGGCTGAGATTCAGTTGCACTTGGAGGTTTCTCCGTCGGTATTGCGGTGGTTTGTGGTTCTGCTGTTGAAATCTGCTTGGCTTTACTGGATTTGTGAGGTTTCCCTGCAGATTTCTGTTGGTTGGTAGGTTTGAAAGCTGGTGGTGAAGACGACTGTTTTGATGTTTCTGGTTGAGGGATAGGTGGTTTCGTGGTGGCTTTTGGTGTACCGGTCTTAGTTTCCTCGGTGCTGGTCTTTACTGTTTTCTTCTTGGCGTTTCGGGGTGTTTGCAGGTTTGGTGTTGGGATGGCATTCGTAGTGGTTGTGGGGGTAGATGTATCATTAGTTGGTTCTCCTCCTGATTCTGGGGTTGCTGACGTGGATAGTGGAGTTGGCGTGGAAGGAGCTCTACCTCGAAAATCCGCCAATGCAATTCCCTTTTTTCGTCAGGTAATCCAGAAACCAGTTTGTCAACCCCCATAGCCCGGTCGAGACCGAACAGAGTGTGATTTCCGATCATTTTCCAGTTGCTAGTAGACAATCCGAGATGTCTTCCTCTTCTCAGACAACAGCGCATATCACCATAACCTCAGGATCTTAGACCTACAAGCCTGAAAACTATCCACAATAAACTCTGCCAGTACGGTTTCACAAGGGACACTGTATAGTCATGCTTCAGGAAAACAGGTCATATACTTCCACGATATTTCTGTCAAATCGTCCGACATTCTGTACATGGTGTGAGGATAGAGGAACCAATCCCCATTCTGCCTCTGTTCCCCTGATATTTGCTGACTTTTTGTTCCGTTCGAAGGTACAACGCAAGCTCGTTTATCAGGTGGTGTTGATATCGAACAAGATGTAGATTTGTCATCTCTTCTCCTTGCGTTTCATTTGGTGGATGCGTCCAGTCAGCCACACTGTTTGCCCAAATGGGATTCAGTGATGCTTCGTTCCTTGATCAAACCATCTTTGAGTCATTGATGTAGTCAGACGGAGTTATTTTCACATGCAATTTGGCCTCTATTATTTTGAGTATTTCTGAAAAGCGAGGCATGAAAAAGTTCTGACAACATTTCTGATGAGTACTATACCTTTGACAGATTTGAAAACTGGGATTAGGATGGTGTGGATGTCGGGCATGAAAACCACTTCCCTCTACAATTATGCTTGGAGATTTTAGACGTCCTGTTTGGTATCAAGGTCAGGCTAAGACCTGTTACACCTGCGGAGAAGAAAATCACATGTATTGGGACTGTCCATTTAAGGATGAATGCCTGGGGACACCTAAAACAGGAATGTAAGACACCTATAAATGCTGAAGAAATAAAAGGTCCGACTGACATAAATAACCAGACTTATCCACATTATGAAACTGGTATTCAATCTAATACAGGGAAGAGGAGTCCTGTTACGGAGAAGTCCGCCATTGTGGAGAACTATCAGAATCAACGCACAGCCAGTCGAGCAGCCTGAAAGCGTTGGTGATAGCATTTGATCAATCGTATGTCATGATGGCAAGACCAAGGGGAGATTCTAGGCTTAGTCAAAAGAAAATGACCATGGAGCAAACGGGAAATGCCTCAAAGAGTTCAAACAGATTTTTAGTTTTTTTTGGTGAGGAAGATGCTGATAATTCCATTGATATTCCTGGTCCACCCACCAAGGGGAATAAAATAGATGAAAGTCCGGAGAATTTGCTACATGATCAGGAGTATAAAGAAAATGAGTGAAGATTTTAGATCCAAAAACAGTTCAAACTCGTGGTTCTCTGTTCAAAGTCGAGAACGACAGTGTTGTCAACGAAAATCGAATGCCCAGCAAAGATGCTACTATACTCGATGTAATCGACAGTCGTAGTGAATCTACACCTGTGCGTTCTGGTGGTACCTTAAACTTCACCCCAGATGCTGATGTGATTTACTGAGCTAGAGCTTCCCATCATTACTCATTAAACTGGAACTAATCGTTCGCAATCTTAGCTGAATAGGGATCTCAATTATCAAAGATGATTATTTTGATAATTTATAATCAAAGATAGTCCACGAAAAGTACTCTAAAACGAACTGAAATTTGGTTCAGGAGTAGAGCCTCGATCTTTTCGTCAACATGGCGATCGCCGAAAAAATCTTTCGTCAGAAATTGTGCATAAATGTTAATTTGATAGACATCAATGAAAACCATGGTACGACAACAACTGGGCGAGCAACTAGAATGATCAATTAACCATTACAGTAAGTGTCAACGTGGATGGATACGTTTTCATCTTTATAACACGAAAAATTGGTTGCTATCAGAACTCTGTCAACAAGAAGTACGATTTGATTATGAACTAGAACAAGTATTTAATGAATAATAAAACATATGCATCAGAATCTTTCGCGTGAAGGTTTACACATGAAAATATATATATATATATACTCCCCCCAACTTGACTCGTCACATTGCCCCCTCGTAGATGTTAGCTGTCCCCAGCAACATCCTGTCCATTGTAGCTTTTCCGACAATTAGCCTTCAGATATGTCCAATTGAAGATTTTAAAGAGCGGAAACAAACGAATTTACAGTTCAACATTTTATAAACAGTTTAAAGTTCATTTCTCCTATATGGGCGCCTGTGGTCGTCACGTTTCTGCACCCGCCTTCTATCCTGGCTCGGGCTTCGTGGACGTTTGCCGTGCATGGGCTGACGAACCCAACGGTAACGAGGTTGGTAGCAGGCAGGTCTCCCAAATGGATACCTAGACCTGCTTACTTCACTTGGGGAACGGGTTGGTTCGTATCGAGGTTGGTATACCTCACTACCTCAATCGCTCTTCGCTCCGTGGTGGCTGAGGTTCAAGTTCATCATCTGGCATCGGAGTAGTGTCACGCTCATTTCTAGGTCGGGTGGCATCTGTTATAGAACTCCGGCCCGTCAGATCTACTACTGCCTCTGGCGTCTTGGGGGAAGGCTCTTTATCTAGGTCAAGGACCTCTCTCAGTCGACCGGTTACATGCCCACTGCGTTTATGGTCTTCCACGACACCAGTGGTCATCTCTCGCAGGAACTGAAGCCCTTCGGCCTGGCGGTTCATTGCGGCGGTGAGATTCGAGTGAGCATCAATGTTTCCCTTGTAGAAAGCCCACAGGACGCCGGTCTGCTCAGTTATGCCCTGGCTGATTTTCACTGAGGCGTCGGTGAGGAGCGACACTGCTCGATTTATCCTGGACACTTCTGGTTTGAAGCTGGAAATGGTCCGCACAAGCTCACCAATCTTGCCTGTCATCTCCGAGTACTTGGAATTCATAGACTGAGTGAGGGTTTCGGTGAGTTCAATGACGCTGTGTGTCAACTTGGTTTGTTGGTGGTGGGTGGTTTCCAGTATTCCAGCGACCTGGGCTATGTTGACATTGGTAGTCATCAGCTGGTTCGTCACCGGTCGTAGGTTCTGCTCTGGTTGGACGGGTTGTGCTCGGGCAGCGACCATAATTGATGACACAGCGTCTAATGTACCCTCTATCGTCTGTTTGAGCACCTTTTTAACTTCTTGCACTGGTAAACAAGGTCTGGCACATGCAAGTGTTGCTGGAGTCTGATTCGGGCGGTTCTTTTGACTGAGAACAGATCTAGTTTTGGTCGGTGTCTGGATTGGAGAGATGGATTCACCCAGCAATTGTTGAACTTCATCTTCATCAGGATGTAATTCAATGTCCATGGCCGTCGATGTTGAGGCTCTGGGTTCCGGGCAGTCGTTTAGTGTGGCAGACGAATGGTGGACTTGGTTGGATGTTAAGGCCCACTCCATTCCAGGTGAGTTGGTGTCAAGTATTAAAGTGTTTGGGTCTACTTCTTCAGAAGTGATTGAACCCCGACGCAACTCGATGATCTCATTGACTTGTCCATGGATCCGTGGATATTCTTTCATAACACCCACGATTTCATTCACGTTAAACCTGGGGTCACTCATCTCATCCAAGCTCTTCAGGGGAATTTCAATTGGAATGAGTGATGGGAAGTCGCTGGCGTCATTGGAGTTGGTGCTCTGTTCCTGACTGTCTACAGTTGACGAAATTGGAGTGTCTGGCTGAGATTCAGTTGCACTTGGAGGTTTCTCCGTCGGTATTGCGGTGGTTTGTGGTTCTGCTGTTGAAATCTGCTTGGCTTTACTGGCTTTGTGAGGTTTCCCTGCAGATTTCTGTTGGTTGGTAGGTTTGAAAGCTGGTGGTGAAGACGACTGTTTTGATGTTTCTGGTTGAGGGATAGGTGGTTTCGTGGTGGCTTTTGGTGTACCGGTCTTAGTTTCCTCGGTGCTGGTCTTTACTGTTTTCTTCTTGGCGTTTCGGGGTGTTTGCAGGTTTGGTGTTGGGATGGCATTCGTAGTGGTTGTGGGGGTAGATGTATCATTAGTTGGTTCTCCTCCTGATTCTGGGGTTGCTGACGTGGATAGTGGAGTTGGCGTGGAAGGAGCTCTACCTCGGAAAAATTCGATGGAGTCTTCCTTTGACATCAATGTGGCATCCTGGGGCTTCAGCACATATGCTATCTTCGTCACCCCCCCCCCTCCCCAACATTATCCTAGTTGAGTACTTAGGGTGCTTGACCGTCATATGTTTAGGCATCTCCACCGCTTTTAGGGCTGTCCTTTTGCAGTTCCCGCATGCATAGGGTGCCTCTTGTCTCGGTAGATGGTTGGAAACCACATGCCGTGTCATCTGCTGTCTGTGTCCGTTGTATGTGCATTGTGAGCAGTGGTGAATCGCTTCCCTCTTTGCATAGGCTCTCCTTGCTTTGTCGGACGTTCTGGTTCTGCAAAGAGTAATGAGAATTGGCGTTATTCAAAGTTTCCATGTACATTACTACCAGACACCAGATCAAGTGTCATGTTTTCCCCATGTCCACTGTAAGTTCCCTGCTTGCAGAGTTTGGTTTACTCTTGTCGTTGTTTTTGATAATGCTTTGTCTGCCCATTTTAGAGCACATGTCCCTTCGTATGCTTTGAGTTTGCTGTAACCCTTGTTTTGTCTGCTTCATCCATTTGGATAACCTAGTAAAGGCAATTTATTTTGTGGATTACTACGTGTGGTCCGCTGTATGGGGGTGTTAGTTTTGCTCTGATACCATTCTCTTTTTTTCGTGTTAGTACCACACATAATCCCCCGGTTTGTTGGTGTGTGCTAATGTTTTCCCATCGTAAGTTTTCTTTTGTCGCTTGGCCGCGATTTTGAGACGCTGGCAGGTGATATCATGAGCACGTTGTAACTTGTCACGAAGTTCATCAACATAGACGTATTCCCCATATGTGGTCAAGTTTTCTTAATCATCTGGACCAAGGGTACCGAATATTACCTCAGCTGAGAGTCGTACTTCTCGACCAAGCATCAGCAAATTCGGAGTCAGGCCTGTGCCATCATCAGGGGTAGCTCTGTATGCTGCAGCCAAGCGTCCAATTTCCTGTTGTGCATGCGCAATACTAGATGAAAAGCTCACCTTACAACACATAGTCAGTGGATGTGAAAGTGAACCGAGCCTTGAACATCATGCGAGAGGATCAGCGAATAAATACCACGGTTGTGAGAACAACCATGAAATATGCGTTCCCAGCCTGACAGATGGCAGCACAGGATGGGCTGTGTAAGTTGGAAGCTATCCAGAGAAAAGGCCTTGCTCTGTGGTTTGAACAGTCCGACGACATTTGGAAGGGGAGCTATGGGAGTAATAACAGGAACCGTAGATGCAGGTGGGAAAAATTCCACCGAGGAAATTGCCCGAATCACCTCAACCATAGAAACAGTCGATCAAAAAACTGCTACTGTTCAAACAAAATCAGATGGCTCCAAGAAGATAGCAAACCGCCTAGCTAAAAATATCAGAACAGACAAGGAATATGGAGAAGATAACAAGACTATCCGTAGTGAGCACAGAGGGAGAATACCTGGTGCACAGCCCTATGACCGACTACCAAACCCAGCTATTGAATCATTATTTAAATTTCCGAAAAGCAGATCAGAAGAACAGCAAAGAGACTGTCGCAGGATAGTGGAAGAGATGATGAGCGACCTGCCCCCAACAGCGACCATCATTTTCACCTGTGGATCATGGGAGGGTAACCCAGGTGCATGTGGAAGAGGTGATCCTGTGACCGAGACGAATCTGTAAAGCTGATGCAGCCGGTGGCCTCCAAAGGCTTGATATTGCAAGGAGAACTGGCAGCCCTCCACATTGCTCTAAATATTACATAGAAGAGCACACAGCAAGAGTCAGAGAGAACATCCAGATATTGTCAGACAGCCAATCACCATTTGGAATACTGACCTTAGAATGAAGTTCCAGATACTACCAAGACATAGCAGTTTGGGATACATGGAGCATGGAAACAAAAACATCTTGGAGACCAGGTCAAGTGGATATCATTGGAAATGAGCTGACTGACCAATTCGCCAAGCAGGCAGCAGCTGGTGCGTACACCCTCCCACCGGAAAACAACATTATCACGGTACACAATCTGACTGTTCAACGCCCGTTTACATTTGACCCACCCGAGACGGTTTGGAGTAATTGAATTCGATGTGAATTTGAGATCCGAGTCACAGGTCACCCGGTCTTCCACGATGGTGACTTCATCATCGTAGACGTGTGACCCCCACCTCGGGTATGAGGACGGCCCGTATTACTCGCGACAAGGTTCAGAAGTGAATGACGCACACGGTCACTTGCCTTCGTTTCCCTCGAGGAAATATCCGCGAAAGTTCGTTTTCCTGAGGTTGTTTTGAGCACCGATCGGGTGGTCGATCTGGTTCGTCACATAAATTGTCAAGTTGATCGTCATCTTCACCTGCCATTTGTTCTTGTAACGTCATCGGCAAGCCCATTCTAGTGTCCAGTTGTTCCAGGGCCATCTCCAGAGACGCGCGATCCCTGATGAAGGGTTAGGCATACGCGAGCGTATTGTTACTCGGGTGAAAATACCGGAGCTGGTCCGTCTCCTTATACCGTAACGGAAGGCCGTGGTTTGGATTCAGAGATGGTATTGACCATTGAAATTGTATTATTTTCTACGCAATCACCTATGTTTACATACAGTCTGAAATAAAGCTGTCATTGTTTTATATACATTTTATGACAGTGTGCAAGCTTCAATGTCTCTTAAATCTCAAACCACCCCTTCTAGGCCTTCCACTCTTCAAATTTCGAGGCCGACATGCGCATGGTTTTTTCATGTACTCCTTCAGAGTTCTCTCCCTTTGCACATAGATGGCACCACCGCTCATTCTATGGGAATCCTATGACGCATTTCTGGGTCCATGTATCTCGCTGGATGAACTCCCATGTCTCCCCTCTTGTTTTCGGTCATGCATCACACTTTCGGATGCGCATGCACACCTAGTCTCCTAATCTCCTACCATCCATACCCTATGGCACATGCATGGATCCAGAAGTCTGGTTGGGTAAAATCCTTCTGCACCCCACTCTTTCAACTTCCGATTGCGTTGCGCTTTTAGAGCAAGCAAGTCAACCACCAATCACAGACTCACCCCTACTGCACTAAGTCCCGAGATATTAGGAAACCCCTACCTTAGAAGCCTTACAAGCTCTTGCATATCGCTCCAATACATAGGGTTTGTGGACCGTATGCGCACGATAAGGAGTTCCGTCTAAGGTTACCCAAGATCATTGTTCCCAGGATGCCTGTTCAAGACTGCCATTTTGTTTTTGCTAGGAAAAGCTCAGAAAAGTCCCTGTTTACCTGGATGGAAGTGATGTTGTGATCGGAAATCACGTGACCGGAAGCGGAGAACTCAGAAGCGTATATCTGGGGATCTATACTCATAAGCAACCGGAAGTGCACATAAACCGGAAGCCTCCACTGCGCATACGTACAGATCCAGGATGCAGTGGCCTGAACATTAATGATACCATGCTGATATGGGGCAACTGTTTCCAAGTATGACCTGTCGTACTATCTGAATATGGGTGCCCGGGTCCTGGCCGACCACCGTTGCTTTCCCATCGGTAGCGCGGAAAACGGTGGAAGCATTAGCGATTTATGGCCAGCGGACCTCCTTAAATTAGGAGTTAATGACCGCCTTAGTGACTATTATTGTGTAATAATTTTTCGATGTTTTTTGATGAGGTCTAAAACTAAACATCGAAACATTATTACACGATAATATTCACTAAGTAGGTCATTAACTCCATTCTAACATGCACAATGATAAATACTTCCTCATTTCATAAGCGGAATGGCAAATTTTTTGCAAACTTATCTCGTTTTGATGCGAGAGTTTCGTAACTGATTTGCATGCCATGCAATCTCGAAACCAGAGCCATCCGGTCCTGCCCTCCCTACTTGGATCAGGGACGGCACTCAGCAGTACGATCGGTCATTGGATAGCACACAAAAAACTATAATTTAGAACATAACGAGAGCGTATCTGTGGAGATTAAGCCGACGTTCCGACATCATGGATGTTACGAGCGCGTCTGAAACGATTCCTATTCTGACGTTAATTCAATTCAATTCAATTCTTTATTGCATACACCCATACAAGGCAGTGCAAAGATATAACATATATATATAACATATAAATAATAGACAGATTCAGTTGGATATGTACAATGTTTTAAGTTCGTAACTGCATGCAATGATAAACATAACCACAGACAGTTCCGCATAAAGACGGAAAATTATTTGTCATTATTGTATGGTATTTTTCATCAGATAACATAGTTTCAAAATGTGGAAAATTTCTTTTGATATCGGTAAAAAGCTTTTGACGCAATTCGGCATAGTGTGGGCAATGCAAGAGGAAATGGATTTCATTTTCAACAGCTCCTGTAGAACAATGAGTACAAATTCTTTGTTCATGGGGTATTTTTGGCTTGCAATGTCTACCGGTCTCGACACGCAGCTTATGGTTACTTAGTCTTAAGCGACAGAAGCTTTCCCTATATTTCTTGTTAGTAGTATGAATTAAATAAGGTTCTATGGCATATTTGGTTTTTACTTGGAGATAGCTTTTTAACTTACTGGAGGATTTATTTTCTTCGCTGGTGACAAACAAACTAATCAAATGGGCTGTTACTTTGGCTTTGACGTTTTCAATAACAATACTTCTACTCTGATTGACTTCAATGAGATGCCAGACATTGATTTCTGATGTTAAGGATTGAACTTTCATGAACCAGTTTGGCTTGTTTTTCAAGATAAGTGCCTTACTGGATTCAAAAGCATGAAACAATAAACGAGTTTTTGGTATATTTTTCAACCGATATGTAAAATTAATAAGATTCAGCATGATATCATAAATAAGGGGATGGCTACCCAGTTCAGCACGTACAGCCCAGTTAGATGCATATTTACCTGCACCTAAAACATACTTGCAAAACTTTATATGTACTGATTCAACATGTAATTTATCACATTTGCTAATACAGGAGAGGTCAGCCCCCCAGATTTCACTACCATACAGTAAGATCGGTTTCACAACAGTATTGAATAGTTTCATGGAAGTAGTTACACTTGGATCGTGTTTGAAAACAGATTGATATAAACTATGCACAGCCTTCATTCCCTTGCTCTTAAGGTCAGCAACACCCTCATCAAATCTGCCCCTGTCATTTATAATCACTCCTAAATATTTGTAGCTGCGAACAATTTTAAGTTGCTTTGAACCAAGGAGGAATTTTATCGCATGGAGGCGTTTCTGAATGCGTTTATTGAAAATCAGTATATTTGACTTCTCTATGTTAACTGGCAACTTATTTGATGCAGAAAAATGATCAACTGCATTGAGACTATTCTGTAATCCCTCAGGGGTTTCTGAAAAAAATGACCAGATCATCAGCAAATAGTAAATGAGAGAGGGGTTCTTCATGTAGGGATGGTGACTGACAAGCTGGACTAAAGAACTTTCCTATGTCATCAATAAAAATATTGAACAGGGTTGGTGATAAGTTGCACCCTTGACGAACACCACGCGATGAAAAATATTTCGGGGAGAGTCCAGATGAAGTTTGCACTTGATATGTGGACTTCAGATACAAAGAATGAACAATACCTAACAGGTTACCAGTAATGCCTACCTTTACCATTTTCTCAAGAAGCATGGTTCTGTCAACCATATCAAAAGCTTTTTTGAAATCGATGAAAGCTGTAAATAGGGGTTTATTCTGTGTGATATAAGAGTCTATAAGAGATTTTAATATGAAAATATTATCAACGGTTCTATGATCTGCCCTGAAGCCGCCTTGATGTGGGCTAATGAGATTTTTGCTTTCAATGTGCTGTATAATGCGAGAATTAAGTATCCTTGTAAATAACTTGCCTAAACAACTACTAAGTGCTATTCCTCTATAATTATTCGGGTCCGACTTGCTGCCTTTCTTATGAATTGGTACAACTGTCGATGCCGCCCAAATCTCAGGGAAGTCAGCACTACTCAAAATGAGGTTAAATAGTTTCAGAAAATGATCTATCTTAGTTGGTATAATAGTTTTTAGTAACTCATTTGGAAGAGAGTCTTTACTTGGACTTTTGTAGTTTTTTAGGGATTTAAGGGCATTATAAATTTCTGTTGCTGTTATGGGTAGGTTAAGATTAGAATCAGAATCCTCGTTGTCACCAGCTGGGAGAGATAATCTGTCTGAAGGATGAAATCCAAGAGTTTTGAAATGTTCAAAACATTCATCTGGATCCAGGTGATTTTGATTGGAAGGCATTCTGAGTTTTTTAAGAAGTTGCCAGTATTCAGTTGGGTTATTTTCCTGCAGTCACAATCAAAGCGTGACTGAGGTACATCATTTTTAGATGACGACTCTATAACGAA
>JAVTVY010024612.1:0-86228 GCA_036873755.1 Hanleya hanleyi
AGCTGAAATACTCGTTGAATTTTGTGGCAATTTCTGCACTATCAGATAATTCCTGTCCGTTATAATTGAAAACTGTCGGCGATTTGATAGCTTTTTTCCGGTTCATCAATTGATTCAGAACTTTCCACGTACTTTTTATATCATTATTACTCGCATTGAATTTATCATGGAAGTAGATCTTCCTAGAGAGTCGAATAGTATTGTTTAATTTGTTCCTATACTTTCTATATTGGTTGTGGACTTCGTCATCTGAAGGGACTAAATATAACCGATACAATCTGTTTTTCTGGTGTATAGAGTTTAATATGCCAGTGGAAATCCATGGTTTAATTATTTTCCTTTTTGAAGATTTAACAGTCACAAGAGGGAAACAGTCGTTGTAAATATCAGAAAACAGTGCAAGGAATATAGAGAGAGAGCTGTATCTGTATCATTTTCAACATTCATAACATCTTCCCAGTTACTATCTTTGATTCTCTGAATAAATACTTCTGTTTGTTCTGGAGAGATCTTGCGAAAAGTTATATTTTGATCAGGTGAACTTACGGTTGCTTCTGATTTTAAAATATGGAATATAGGGAAATGATCGGTAATATCTGTTAGAAAAATACCCGATAACAAATTATCCTCATGAAAGTTAATAAATATATTGTCTATTAATGTTGCTGATCGAGCTCTGATTCTTGTTGGTTTCGTAATTTGAGGGGAAAAATAGTGAGATTTCAATATATCCAGGAATTCTCGAGAAGGACCGTGGCTATCAGTTTTAAATAGATCAATGTTAAAATCACCCATTAACACACTTCTGTTTTTGTCAATATCAGAAGAGTTTAGAATTTCCAATAGATGATTGTTTAGTTGAGACACATTTTTACCTGGGGGCCGATAAAATATACCTACAATATATTTGACATTGTCTAGCTTAATTTCAACAAACAGAGACTCAAATTCACCATTCTTGTCTCTAAACGATAAATCGTCGCGTACATGGCAGGTTTGTATATTTTCGTTTACATACAGAATTACTCCGCCTCCCCTTCTATTGGATCTTGATGACTTGATGATCTTCAAATATAGCATTCTCTACACGAGCACAATATTGAAGAAAAAAAAGAAATCAAGCAAATATCTCCCCAAAAGTACCACCTGTTTTCTATGTCAGATACCAGAATTGTTATATCTGCAACTGGGAAGATATATCAAAGGAGAGAGTGAGTGAGTGAGTGAGTGAATAGAATTTAACGTCGCTTTAAACAATATTTCAGCTATATCACGACGAACCACCCAGCCCAGTTGTGTTCCTGCTACTTCAAAGAAGAAATATTTGAAGCAGCATGGAACTAGACACCCTCCATCCACCCTATAAAACACTGAGGACAGCGCACAAGGCACAGACAGGACGCTTACATGGTGCAATGAAGACAAGTGATACTACAGTGCTAGACATCACATTTTCAAGTTCCTGTTGCTTCTCAGCAAAATGCATTGAAGCAATAGGAACCTGAACCCACCCAACCACCCGAGAATTCAATTTAATGTTACAGATATATCACTGGATATTGTGGTACAAGTTTCCTACCTCAACATGACAACTGGATGATCTGTATAATGTATTGCTAATAATCATGGCATATGAGATCACAACTCAATTCCATACACAACAGTTTTTTCAATAGTCTTACCAAACTCCAGAGCCTTTTCGAGACCTCTTTGTTTCAGAAGATGACAAAAATATGCGAAGTTGACAACTTCTAGTTCATATCCCATACTCTGTAGAAAGAAGGAGTTTTTAGCACAAGCTAGTTTTATCAGTTAAACAAATTTGGACTGCAAGCTGGACACAAAGTAATTCATTACCTATTAACTTTATTAGTGTTCTACCATTAACTTCACTCTACAAGACCATGGAAATAGATGATGGTTTGGCTTCAAATTCATGGTAATACAGGATGGCAACTAAAAAACATGGCATCTTGGGAAACTGCTATTTATTCTTCTCATTATTACTTTACAACAAAATGCAACAGAGCATGGGTAATTCTATTTTACTTTTGCTCTTCTCTCTACAGAATATACAAATTGTATTACAAAGTGAATTACTTGGAAATCAATGCATATATATTATGTAGTTAAATTTGGTTACTATACATGCAGGTACTTGTACAAGCACAAATGTTAATATACATGCAGGTACTTGTACAAGCACAAATGTTAATATACAAGCACAAATGAATGAAATTCAAGGAGATTTACTGTAATCTCCCCTATAGAACTCTCTACATCATTGCACAGTTTTAACGTAGCAGGTAGGATATATTCTTCTAGAGTCTGGAAGTATGCTTCTTCAGTGTCACATAAGGATTTCATCTTTTCCACAGTCATCTTCAGTTCTGGAAGGAGATGGTAACAGACAGATAGGAACATATATAAGGTAGCATAAAGAAATCAGTCTTGAAGACAAACTTGTTTAGACTGTTACAGAAAGGTGTAACTATACTTTTCCAATGTGCAAAATTCACTTTGAAAGTATTTAATTTAATTTTCGCACCTATTGTAATCTTGGTCTTCTAACAGCATTACTCGTATCAAATACTGTCAGAGTATATTGACCTGGCTATTTTTTATTTTCTTAGAAAAAGTAATGGGAGAGAAGTCTCATTTTAATACAGCAGTCTGCACAATCAAAATCTCCCATTCATCAGAAATATTATTGACAAAGAATGAAAAACCTAATGTACAGTGTACATAAAAACCTACTTTCTGTATCCCTCTGTTCTCCATACTGACACAAGAGGGGCCAAAAGTAGTGAGTACGGATTGGGTAACCCTGAAATAACACAGCACAGCACCTCAGACCAACAGTAATTAACCATTCAACAATAAGAAGCAAGAATAAACTTAATATCCATAGTATCTGATAATTGAGAATTGCGATTAATTCTTATTTTCTCTACACATGACCAATGTTTTACAGACATACCACAAACTTAATCTCGACTCATGGTCATATCATTCATTTCATGTAAATACCTTCTAAAACCCAACATACCTCATTTTTCATCTGTTCAATAATCTTCAATGCATAATCTGGAAAAAGCAAGTTCACAGGTCATTTTAAGTTCGTGGAAATTAAGTAGCATATTTGACTGCAATTAATCACTTCCATGACTTGTTTCATTTTGCAAAAAGATCTTTTCCAGTTTTAGGAATAAGTAAATACAGGATATGGACATAAAATCAGTTAACACAACACGGTACTGGGAAAAATCACTGACAAACAAGGCAGGGACATCTGGCAAATTGCAATGGTGAAACCAAAACAGATGAATGCAAGGAGAACCAATTCTGAATATATGTTTAATGTCAGAAGCAGTCCTTATTTGCCTTCAGAGCAGTATGTGGTTGCTACAAATATATGGAGGAAATATTAACTAACCTGTCTGTTTGTTTATAAAGGCGAATAATGCTATGAGGCTGAGGTGTTCATTGCTGAACTGCGATTCTCTCCTCTTCTGAAGGATCTCTGAAATCTTCTCTGGAGGCTACAATACAGATTGAATCAAAACTATCAAACACTACAACATGAAATTGGAGGCTCTGATTGTATAAGCCGGTATCATAGAAGTGAAACAGATAGGTAAACGTAGATCACTGACTGACCTCCACTATACCACAACAATATCATTAAGGACATTTGGCTGCTGAAACCAAATCCTAAGACGCCAATTTTGAGAGTCTAGTTATCACCATATACAATCGATAGTGTCCATCTAAGAGATATCCTTTGCTCTTGGAGGTATAGATCTCACGAGTGAAAATGGAGCGTTCCGTTCGAAATTCGTTTTCTGTGACATAGAGAACTTACATGTATCTTTCTTTCTTTTTTCAATGCACAGAACAACCCAAAAACCATAGAACACACCAACATGTCGATCCAATGCGTATGATTGATTGTACCAGAACCGGTGTTGAAAAAGATGCACTCATTTAAGATATTATCCGTTTAATTGTAATTTGCTCTTTTATCCCTCTAGATGCAATTTAGATATGCAGGTAGTCTAATCGGCTAAAATAGAAAAGTTCACCTCTTCTTAGATGAATTTTATCAAACTTCCACCTATAACGCACATGCACAAGTTGTGAGGGGCAGTAACTGTCACACTTTATTTGCTTGAATGACGAACCTATGGTTTATAAGAGTATGGTTCTTGTTTGGATATAACCACCAACATTCTGTGAAAAACTGTTTATTAAAAAATAATAGTTTGAGACTTAATCCAGAAACCACAAAATATGGTCAGGTAGAGGACGCTGAGTGGAGCCTTTTATACCTCCTAGAGTGAGCGAGTACCCCTAGAGGTGCACTATCGATTGTATGCCATGGTTATTATTCTTCATAAAATAAAAGCTGAATTTGACCTGGAAAAAAAAAAGTCATGGAAATCTTCAATACGAAGCTGCGCATCTGAAAACCCCTCGGCTCTGGGCGCAAGTTATTTTGTATTCAATTTGAACCAAGATGTCAGGAACACCAAGCAGTCAAGATACAAATATTAAACATTTATAAACAATGTTGGTATTTATTATCAAATCAAACCTGCTATTGTTATGCCATTATCTTCTTGTGGAGATCCTATTGCAGAATAAAAGTTCTCATCCTCTGGAGCCTCAGCTATAGGTTACTCTTGCCCATGCGTAATTTCTCAATGGACACAAAAAATCGTGATTTTTAACAATTTCACGATTTTGGGGTCAAAGTGACCTTGACCTTTGACCTTGACCTACATTTTGGTATGTGACACATCATGTCCCCCTAATGTATCTACTGACACAAAAAAATGTTATTTTTAATAATTTCCTGATTTTGGGGTCACAGTGACCTTTGACCTTGACCTATTTTTTTGTATGCGACACTTCATTTCCCCCTATTGAATCCACTCACAAAAAATTAGTAGTTTTTATTGATTTCCTGATTTTTAGGTCACAGTGACCTCTGACCTTGATTCTGGGGTCACAGTGATCTTGACTATTGACCTGGATCTAAATTTTGGTACATGACAAAACAGCTACCCGTAATTTCTCAATGGACTCAAAAAATCATGATTTTTAACCATTTCACGATTTTGAGTTCACAGTGACCTTGACTTTTGACCTTGACCTACATTTTGATTTGTGCACATCGTGTACCACTAATGTATCTACTGACACAAAGAAATGTTATTTTAAATAATTTCCTGATTTTCGGGACAGTGACCTTTGACCTTCGACCTTGACCTATATTTTGGTATGCAACATTTTATTTCCCCCTATTGAATCCATTCACAATTTTTTTTTAATGATTTCCTGATTTTTCAGTCACACTGACCTTTGACCTCTGACCTCCATTTGGTATGCAACACATCGTTCCCCCCTAGGGCATCCACTCACCAAAAATTAGAACTGTAGATAGTAAACTGTCAACGATCAATGATTTCCTGATTTTAGGCAACAGTGACCTTTGACCTCTGACCTCGAGCTCAATTTTGATACGCGACACATCGTCTCCACCTAGCGTATCCACTCACAAAAAATTGCAACTGTAGATAGAAAACATTCACATATATAGACCAGACTCGAACACTTCAGTGATTTCCTGTTTTTTAGGCCAGTGACCTTTGACCTCTGACCTCGACCTTCAGTTTGGTACGCGACACATCGTCTCCCCGAAGGGTATCCACTCACCAAAAATTGGAACTGTAGATAGAAAACTGTTCCAGATATAGACCGGACACGACGGACGGACAGACGGACACACGGACGGAAACCGCCATCACATAATCTGTCCGCCTTTTGGCGGGTGTATAAAAACCTGATTTCTGCACCCGAATACTAGTGGACCAACTGATCATGGCTGTATGGTATGCTAATTGAACCGGTCAGTATCCCTTGGCCTAAAGCACTGTAGAAGCTAAGAGGCAATTACTAGTAAAACGGTAAGAAGTTCGTATGTCCACTTAATGGTCTTTCTCAACCAAGAGGCCACAGTATTCTTGGTGATGTCCTGAGTAACCTTTGGGAGAAGAGAGAGCAGCAGTAGTTGACGAGAACCTCTGATTGGATCAGTGCGGGAGAGGTAGTGACGTATTGCTCGTACTGGACATAATAATTTGTCATCATCAAGGCCATGGACAAAATCTGTTAATGCAGGGATGGAGTACAGACGTTGAGCACAAAGTCCTTGACGTACAGTCTCATTCTTGGCGATGAACTCTGGAACAGGGCGGAAGGAGATGCATGACCAATCTGCCGTCCAAGTCATCGATTTCCTTTCCAAAGCATGAAGCTCGGATACTCTAGACGCCAGGGCGAAGGCCGCTAGGAAGGCAGTCTTGTAGGAAACAGCTTTAATAGAGGCTGACTGTAATGGTTCAAAGGGTGGGCGAAGGAATGCACTGAGAACCACACCAATGTCCCACTTCGGTAATAGTTGACGGGAACGCCGGGACTGTAAATCACAGGCACGTATAAGAGCAGAGATATTGTGATCAAGGCAATGCCCGCAGATAACTGTAGAACCCGGGCCAAGGCTGACCGGTACCCTTCAATAGTGCTGCTTTTAAACTTCTTATCTCTGTGTAGGTGAAGAAGAAAGTCCACAACTATAGGAAGAGAAGCAGTGTCGGGATCGGAGCCTCGACGTCGACACCACGAAAAATTTCCACTTAGATTGATAGAGCTGTGATGTGGAAGATCGGTTGGATGAAACCAACGTCTCTGCAACATCTGCTGAAAATCCTTGGTCTGTGAGTGCACTCTGGATAGTCTGCAGACGTGTAGGTTGAGCCACTGCGGGTTGTGATGGAGTATCCCGTAAGGTTGGCTTAACAGGTTGGCCGAAACTGGTAGGCGACGCGGTGGGGGATTTCCCAGATGCTGGTGATGCGTTGGAAGACCTCTGGATGCAGTTGCCACTCGGTCTGCAGGACAGTGTCGGGATAGGAAGGCGATCTGCAAGTACATTGAGCCGACCTGGAACATGACCAGCTCGCATGTGGCAGTGATGTTGTAGAGCCCAGTCGAAGAGGGTCCAAACCAGACGGAATGTTGGGAAGGATCCGGTGGTACCCATCTTGTTGATATGAGCAATGACGGATGAATTGTCTGTTGCGATGAGAAGAGATGAATTCACCAGTAGATGACTCCAATGCTGGACTGCACAGATGACAGCTTTCATTTCCAAGAGGTTGATATGAAGTTTGGCATCCGATGTCGACCATCTGTCGGACATCTCTAGGTCATCTAGATGGGCTCCCCAACCTGTCTCGGACGCATCGGTGTAGAGATGATATAGAGGAACTGGTGGTACAAACGGTACTCCCCGCATGACATTGTAACTGGACTGCCACCAAACCAGATGTGGATGTAGAGACGTCAATACCGGAATTAGCGGTTTGAGGAATGACGTCTGAAGATACCGCTGCAGGTGGTATTGATGAGGCTGAACTTGAAGACGATCATAGTGAGTGAGGTCTTGAGTGGATGTGAGTAGACCTACAAGTCTCTGCCAAATCTTGAGGGGCTGTGAAGGTGAAGCCATAAAGACTCGAACCATCGTCTGAATGTTGGTTCATCGGTCTTGTGGGGGTCGTGCCAACTGTTGAAGTGTGTCGAAGACTGCCCCGATGAACTGGCGGCATTGGGCCAGTTTCAACTCTTGACTTCTGAGGATGAGGCCGAAGTGTTGAAGGATGAGTAAAATGAATCGGACCTGAGCGTTGAGTAAAGACTTGTCCATCACCCAGATGAAGATGTCGTCTATGTAAATCTCTATGTGAATACCCTGTAGATGCAGGAACGCCATGATTGGTACTGTGATGCGGGTGAAAAGCCATGGGGCGATGTTGACTGCAAACGGGAGCACCTGCCACTCGAAACATCGACCGGCGACGGTAAAGCGTAGGTATCGACAGTGTCGAGGATGAATGGGTATGTGCAGATAAGTGTCTTGTAGATCGATGGAGGCCAGCCAATCCCTGTGAGGTAGATGGGCCCGGATAGATGAAACCGACGTCATCTTGAAATGCGGAGGTGGTGACAGGTACAGCTTGTCGAGACATCTCAGGTTGATTATCATACGCATCTGGTCGGAATTCTTTTTCGGAACCAGAAAAACACGTCTGTAGAAACCGACTGTGTCCTCGGCATGAGGTAGCTCTCTGACTGCACCTTTTGCAATGAGAGTGGGGATGGATGAAAGAAGTGTCTGAACGTGACCTGAAGGAACTGGCAGCAGTGATGGACGAGGACGAGATATGAGCTCGGTATGGTCCTGGAAGGTGAGGCGAAATCCCTCTCTTAGTATCCTTAGAATCCAAACATCGTCTGTAGTGAGCTGTCAATTTTCCCAGAAATGCTGCAGACGGCCTCTGAAGATAGGACGAGTGAAATGACGGAAGGCGGGCAGACGAAAGAAATGTGTACTGTCACTTAATTGTTGGAGGCACCTCTACTTCTGGCGCCTCCACGGGTAGTTGAAGACTTGGCAAAGGGACGAAAATTGTCAGAAGTAGTCTCCCGTAAGGTCGTCTTCTGAGCTAAACCTCGATTCCTCTGGTTAGATGCGGTCGAGCCAGGAGCTGTGCGACGAGAAGCAGCGGCCAGAAGTCCTCTCATCCAGAATACCAGGCATGATAGATTGAATTGCATTGTTAAACAGAAACTTGGAATTCAACAGCTGGTGGATCATGGTGTTTTGGGCAGAAACCGGAACCTCGGGTTTGGTGTTACGTAAGACTGCCTTACGCTGAGATTGAAGAAGGGCAGCATATGAGAAAGCGGAAGCCTCGATCACATGGCAATTTGACCTGTTCAGCATATAAAAACAACCCCGTAGGTAGGCTTGATGATCGGGAGACAGGAGTATGTCACCCCCAGGCTGACGGATGGAAGGATCAAACACCAGACGGGATGAAGCAGACAGGAACCAGTCTCTTGAAGATGCTCCACTTCCTTAGCCGTAAGGGGAGTGGTAGCTTTGTTAGTTTTCACAACTTGGTCCAAATCCAAATCCGACATAGGAGGCTTGACTGGAAGGACACTGTCATGCATTCTATAAAAGGAGAACCTAGGTTTCTTCAAGTTTTCATGGTCCTGAAGTTGACTGTCGAAGGTAGCCAATATGGGCGCCCACTCCGGAGAAGGTGCACATGAAGCTGGTGCTTCAGCTACAACTCGTACGGCCGGAACGACGATAGAAGCCATAGACACGGGCTCATGTCTAGACGTAGACGCTTGAGCGGTAGTAGTAGGTTCCAGCATCTCAGGGACAAGAGCCATCAGGGCCGCCATCTTGTCTGAAAATGGCAAATCTCTCACATTCGGTGATGATTTCTGTACATGAGAGGAGGATGTCGATGAAGACCCATGATCAGGAGATACATCGTGAAGATCTCGAAGAGCAGAAGTGTTGGTAGACAACAACCGATCAAGTGGGTGGCATAGCCGGGCAACGTTGATCGCAGCTGAAGACCTATGAGTAGGCGCCCGGTGACGTGGAGATGACCGCGACCGGCGTCGTGAAGAGATGGATCGACGACGTAGTGGTGAAGGAGAACGTCGTGAAACCGGAGACCGACGTAGAGGTGACCGGGGATGACGATGAGGTGAACGAGACCGGCGAACCCGAATCGGAGAATGACGTGCTGGTGTGCGAGAACGGCGTGTTTGAATAGGATTGGTACGCTGTGACACACAATAACGATGTAAAATTGAACCGGAACGACGAGGTGGTGAACGAGACCGGCATTGATTTACATAATTCCGACGTAATGGTGAACGAGATCGGCGTCGAGTAGTACCAGAACAGCGAGATGAAGTACGACCAGGGCGACGTGGAGTACGGGAATGTCTACGTGGTGACGGAGACCGACGATGTGGCGTACGAGGAAGGCTTGAAATCACTTGACTAGCCGAAGTAGAAACTGTCAAAGTCCCGGAGGATGCATGTACAGTCGTAGCCCGAGAACTATTTTTGGATGAGGTCGATGTGACACCATAGCAGAAGACTCAGTAGGTTGAGAAGAATGGTTCTTCTGTACTGGTGGTCAATGCCTTCTGCTTTCCCATTGTCCTCTTCCCTTTTGTTGTCTGCGAGGCAGTTAGAGATAGTTGTGTAATCGTCGACCTAGTTAACAGCTGGCCAGGCGAGTCCTTGGCAAGTACGGTACCACTGGGGGCAATAACAGGGGATAATGGCTACCAGGCATGTCTTCGTTGATTTCCCTGTCAGCTCGTGTCATGGAGTGCCAAACTCACGTCCCCAGAGGCCTGTAATAAAAATTCAAGCCTGGCCTGTGCATAGTTACACCAGGCTTAAGATTCCAAGAAATACATTCCAAGCAAGCAGCTTTCCGATAACACAAATAGCTTTTGCAAGAGAAACACAGTGAATGTGAATCTAATTTAGACCAAGACCGCCTGCAAGATTCGCAGCGTTTAGAATTCCCGGTGTCTTTAGAGATTGTTTTTACATGTATACTGCTTAATCTAGACTCAATTCCCTATCACAAGATAGACAAAATCTAACCTAGTCAGAGCTCTCTCAAAATATATCCACGCAGGGTGGAAGTGTATCATGGGCACAAGCGCAGTGTAACCTATTGGCTGAGGCTCCAGAGGGTGAGAACTTTTAGTCTGCAGTAGAATCTCTATCGGAAGATAATGGCACAACAATAGCAGGTGTAGATTTGAGCAATAAATACATATGTTATTGTTCAAGAGTTGTGATCCAGCTAAACCACAGATCAGTGTGCCAGAAGAATATTATTAACTTGAATTAAACTGAATAAGCCTGAGAAGGCCTTGATTTCAATAAAACAAGGACTTAGCGATTTGACTGTACTGATTAAACCCTACCTGGCCTGGGAAGGGGGGGGGGGCGGCACTTTCCGCCACCCCACCCCCCCCGTTGGTTTTTTGCTTGTATCTCCGGAACGACAAAAAATCGAGAGCTGAAACTCCGTGACTTTTTCGATTGTCATATTGGGGTCATTTTGAGCCTATTTGCATGACCCCCCGAACAAAGGATCATGGTTAAAATCAGAAAAGTGATGTTTTCGCCATATTTCTTCAAAAATTACGCAAAAATTCATCATGTTGATTCAACGCGATTCTGTGCATATTTCTGAAACATATGTCTTAGCATCACCAAAAAACACCCCCTGATTTGTTACCCCTCCCTCCTTTCCCCCAGTAACCCTACCAGGCCTGGGGGAGGGGGGGGGGGCCAAAATGCCCTCCCACCAAACTTTCTGCGATATCTCCGGAATGAAAATGAAGAGCTGAAACATTCGTGACGTTATAGGTTATCGTATTGGGGTCATTTTGAGCCTATTTGCATAACCCCACGAGCAGAGGATCACAGGTAAATTCAAAATGGTGGCCATGTGGAGTACCATAAAAAGTGATGCTTTCGTCAGATTTCTTCAAAAATTTTGCTTTTCCCTTCGGAAAAGTGGGTAAAACTTATTTTATTTCATATCAGATTATTATTTACTAAATTATCATAAAATGAAATGGTCACTGAAATTGTCAAGACTCCACAATATTCGGGTACCATTTGATTCGGAGATCAGAAGTTCAAGATATTTGCATAAGCTTTGTAAATCTTTCGGTATCGTTCGGTTTATTTCGCAACGATACGAGAACTTTGCCGGAATATAGTTTTGGAAATATATAATAATTGCACACCAGATTTAGTTATTGCGTCTACGCAAAATAGCGGCAAATTTTTTTTATACTAACCTCGGCTAAGAACCAACCAATTTTTATTTTGATAATTTTTTTATTATTTTTTTTTATTCTGTATTCCTGTTACACTCAACACTCCCAAGATCCCAGTGGGACTTATTAACTATCAAATGTTAACCACCATATAAGAGGGCGCCATGCATACCATGAGTGCATGGCAATAGCATACCAGTATTTTAATTGACATATTTCTAAGGTATTTCAATGATGGACATACTGAAAAATACATACCGGTATCTGTTAGCTCAGACTCAGTTACATATGAAATACATAGGCTATAGCTGTAACTCTGATAAACCAGGACCACAGAAATATGTTGAAACAATGTACATGTATGTAAAATGACTGAAATTATATCGCAAATGCTATATACTTTACGAATATTTTCAGTTATGTATTTATACTTGGAGATGGTCTCATTTGTCAGCCTTGTATGTTTGGATTCATGCATGCGGGAGGATTTTTTTGAAGCAATATATTTGCTAAATATATATATTTTCAGAAAGAGCAGACTCGATTTAATCTGTCCTTCAAACTATCTGCTCGCATGTGTCTAAAATAAAACATAACCAGACGAGAAAATAAAATAAACCACCACAAAACTTGATTTCCGCAACATTTACAATGCGTCTGTGTCCCAAGAGAATGATAGTTCATCAGGATTTGCCCATTTCAACCGGACGATCATGCTAAAATACCAGTGCATTGTTCCTGTGGGTTTTAATCTGACATATAAATCCGGGAAACCTACTATTCCCCTGGTAAACACAACAGTCCAGTCGCCTAACATTTTACGCAGCCATTTTTCTTCATCCAAATTCACCCGGTAACAGACAACAGATAGATTTGCCAAGCCGGCCAATCACTGCCATTGTCTCACGGCGTTTTGAACAATTACATCATTTTCAGCTAATCAGCTTCGCGACATAAAGCCAATGTTGACAGCCTCGTTCCAACAGCAATTCTGCAGTCGGAAGCTAATTCCGTGAAAGTTGCGCAATACAAAATTTGAGCACGAATTCGCCTTATTTCCGGTTCGTTTATTTCGGTATAATCTAAGCACTGTCTTCAATTTTTGCCGTCAAAAACTAGGAGTATCATCTACAGTATATAGCCGACTAACGCTACCAAGGAGCGCACTGGGCACATCTTGATTCTCTCAAATAATGATGTGAGGTCTTCGGCATCCCCATAGCCTGGTCTGATTCCAATATCGTCATACTCCATCCCGGAGATGGCGATAACAATATGGCCGCAACAGGAAATCGTTATTGACTTTCCACAGAAAATTGAAATTTGAAGGCTTGTAGTCTTGCAAAACGATCGATCACTCATTGTAAATGTAAATCCTCCGGTAAAACACGGGAGCTTTGTTGACACACGTCTTTACAATAGGGTGCCCAAGTAAAGAAGAGGAGAGCATTGTGTGCTGAAATTGGTGCTTGGGCATTCGTGGCGAGATGAACTGTGTTATTGTTAAAATTCTTCACTAGTTAGGTCGTGTTTGCACACATACGCATATGTCAGTAAGGTCAGTTTTGGTTTTATAAAGTCAGGTTTTTCTTTCTAAATTGAGATAATAAGCTCATCTGTAGGACACGATACTTATCACAAGATATTCTGTACATAAATGGTCAACTTACTTTGATGAACAGAACCTCTATTGTGTCCTACTGAAGAGCTTATATCTCAATTTGAAAAGAAACCCCCAAAATTTCCTACAACACTTTTAATTTGACGTTCAAAACTGATGATTGTTTAAGTTCTGTATGAAATTCCAGGCCATACTTTCCAAATAAACGATGTTGTAAATCAAGGGAGATAATTCACAGTTAGCTCCCTTAGCTCATTCCCATTCAAATGATCCAAGCATAACGAAGTGAGGTAATTTAATCTGCAGGTGGTGCTCTTAGAGTCGCACTTCCATTTTTGCTTCAGTTGTGGCACGAATTTGCAAATTTACCTCGAGCACATTATCATCAGGTTTTATTGGAAGAAATTGTAAGCATTAATCGATTTTCAAGTAAATAAAACGAACTTTGATTGAATGAATGAAATGATTGTTGTTCAAACAACAAATGGCATTAAAGTTATCGCAAACCGTCCCATTCACAACCCGTACCAGTAGGACCTCTAAAATTTTACTAAGAGGTTTCAAACTTGTATTCAGAGTATACAGCAAGTAAACATTGGCTTTATTCAGTGTATCATTAAAAAATAAGCCTCTGTATGCTAAGTACATGTATGCTATAAATGTAGGTCTATAAGATTCACTGCTGATAGTGGCGCAAATGAATACCAAACTACTATTGATAAGTGTTCCCAAGATATGGAAATTTCACAAATTACAACTGCATAATTAAAGCCAACTGAGTAAATGGTAATTCAGAAGCAGAAACAGTTGTGGACATTTAAATTGTAGATATAAACTTGCACTACATGTATATTTTCCAGTCCACTAGATGTACCTGCTGAAAAATTGATTTGGTGCATGTAAGATGTAGATTTATGAGATCAGTTGGGACACTTGCAACATTCCATGAATATTTTGGAAGTAGAATGGAAAGAAAACATTTCTGAAGGAAATTATTATGTAAATGATTTGACCACCTATAGATTTTAGAAACTTACCTCAAGAAGGCCCATAATACATAATGTTGGAATTCAACCATGATACAGATGGACAGATAAGTGGATGTACAGACAGATGAGGACTGGACTAACTAAACATACAAAAGGCACATCTACAGATTACATTCTTTTTCGGACAGAAGTTTTGTCGACCTGCCTTCAGTAGTTCTGAAGATATGGGAATCCGAAGAAAAGAGGACGGACAGACAGGGTGACAACAATACCCCCGAGCCCAATTGGGCCGAGGAGTAAAAATGGCATTTTCAATTTTACATGTTCTGGGGAAATTCCTGTGTGACCCCTACATCATTGGGATACTCCCTAGATTTTAGTACGAAACAGTGCTATGCCCCCTGAGCAGTTTGCTGATGACCTCATGGTGATCTCACCCTCTCTGATCGCACCATACACCTCAGCAGGTTTCTGTCAGTCAGTGCTTCGTCTCTGGTGGATTCATTCTTGGACATGAAAACCTCATAAGCCAGGTCATCGTGGCCATTACAGACCAGTTGAAGGCTACATGACATAACATCAGATTGGTAACCTGGCAACTTCGGGATTCTGGGCAAAAGCTGGAGAATTTGAAGAATAAAACAAATTGTTAATATGTGTTCAAGAAGCTTATATATATAATAACTAGGAGGCATTAAAGACATGAGCCATGCTCATGAGGATAGGATGTACTCTTGAATGAGTGAAGGTGCTTAGCCGACAACGCTGGTGACTGATAACCAGGGGAACAATAAAGGATTAACAAGGCGCTTGGGTTCTATTCACATTACATTTCTAAATCAGTATTTCTACCGATTTTGAAATTGTATATTAAATTCATCATGATATGGGTTATACTGGGTGAATTCGGTTACTCAGACATATTGAGCACACACGTCAGTTACATGTATGTCCATCAGCTTAGAGAGAACTCCTCTCCAAAATGGAAGTAAAAGGAGGTCGTTTTTGCTCAATAAAGTGGCCACAGTACCATGGGCATATATATCCAAATCGGATCATTTGAAAAAACAAATTGTCTATCCAATTTGCATAATAATAAATGACATGATTGTTGTCTATTAAAACACAGGAAGGAAGCAATCAGAGATTGCTCAATTGTATGCCCCCCCTTCCACTTTAATCCGACACTGCCCCGCCATTGTTCTGTTCTTTATTGGTTGGTGGAGGCCTAATTTGGATAATTATAAAAATTCTGTTTCAGTCACTTTTTTGCCATGTCTCACATAATACATATTCCAAATATCAAGCAACAAGTGATAATACGATGCTTCGATGCAAGATGGTCGCCAGGGCTTTCGCCAAATCCGAAAATGTGACCTGGTTATGAGACCTACATTCCTTGGGAGTATATTGTGGTGAAATTATGAAGCGATCAGTGAATTTTGTACCCAATTCACTGTTTTTGGGGCAATTTCATACTTCAGGACCTATGTTGTCTGCTTTGGAATGTAGAATAACATATAATATAGCCATTTTCCTGGTTCAAATCAGTTATGGACTGAGATCCAGCTTGGACAAATAAATATATCCCATTCACTTAGGTTTAAACAAAGGGCCATAACTCTTGAAAATATAACCGAAAACAGAGAAACTTCACGCTACACACCTATGGGTCACTGACCACATATCATGTGTATTTCATACTTGTTCATACAATATTAACCGAGATCCAGCCCTACAAATCCCAATTCACACAGAAAAGGGCCATAACTCTTGAAAATATAAGCGAAATGTGGAGAAACTTCACGCTGCACAACTACAGGGCACTGATCATATATCCTGCAAATTTCATAATTGTTCATACAATATTCACCGAGATCCAGCCCGGACAAGTTCCAATTCACAAAGATTTGAAGAAAAAAAGGGCCATAACTCTTGAAAATATATGCGAAATGCGGAGAAACTTCACGCTGCACAACTACAGGGCACTGATCACATAACCTGCAAATTTCATAATTGTTCATACAATATTCACTGAGATCCAGCCCGGACAAGTTCCAATTCACAAAGATTGGAAGAAAAAAGGGCCATAACTCTTGAAAATATATGCAAAACGCGGAGAAAATTCACGCTGCACAACTACAGGGCACTGACCACACATCCTGCAAATTTCATAATTGTCCATACAATATTAACCGAGATCCAGCCCGGACAAGTTTCACGGAGAATTCAGGAACAAAGGGCCATAACTCTTGAAAATATACGCGAAACGTGGAGAAACTTTACGCTGCACAACTGTGGGTCATTGACCACGTATCATGCAAATTTCATACTTGTCCATACAATATTAACCAAGATCCAGCCCGGACAAGTCCCATTCACAGAGATTTCAGAAAAAGGGCCATAACTCTTGAAAATTATACCGGAACTCGGAAAAAACTCCACGCTGCACAACTACGAGCCACTGGCCACATTCCATGCAAGTTTCGATCCTGTCCATCAAATATTAACCGAGATATTGCCCGGACAAGAAATTCGGACGGACAGACGGACAGACGGACAGACGGACGGACAAAGCGATCGCTATATGCCCCCCCCTCTAGTTAGAAGGGGGGCATAATTAGACTTTACAAAACATGTAACAATATATCAGCTAAAAGTCGCCTGAAGATTTTGGACTGTTATGATGAATAAATCAAAATTTATTAAGCAAACCCGTCCTTTTTTACCTTCAATATTAGAGAGGTAGTTCTCTCTAACCTGTTCTGACATCTCAGGAAGCCTCAATTCGTGCACTTCATACAGGATATCATGAGAAGAGACCCACTAATATAAATGAACCTCTAACATCTCAGGAAGTCTCAATTAGTGCACTTCATATAGGATATCATGAGAAGAGACCCACTAATATAAATGAACCTCTGACATCTCAGGAAGCCTCAATTAGTGCACTTCATATGAATGAATGAATGAATGAATCTTTATTTAAACTCGATAATTTCATAAGCCATGGCTTGTTTACATGAAAGTCGAGTATTATAACAATAAACAAAGATAATTAAAACAACAATACATATTAAGAGAAGAATAACATTGCAAATCGAGTTTAAACTAAGCGGATACCTGTACTAAAATAATTCAACAAAAGAACTGCTAAAAAGAAACTAAGATCGAACATAATAACATAAGTAGATTTGTTAAGAATTTTCAGTTTGAATTAAAATAATCCAGTATATTAATTACTAAACAAAATAATAATAATAAATATAGCAGCGAGCTGCAATCCTCAGATTGCAAGCACATATCGCAGGCAATGAACCAACAGCAGTAGTTTTAGACCTGAAAGCCACCCTATTTGGCAAAACGTCATTTGCTTTCTTTTAGATCTAACCTACATAGTTACCACTGAAGAACAATCTGTCAATTTGCAAATTTGGGTGATTTACATCTGAGAATAACGGGGAAACCATTGAAGCTACGGTAAAATGGTCAACATATTCCCGAAAGAGCTGCTCCTGGACAATATAATGCAACAAGCGGCATGGCTGTCGCTCCCATAGTTTTTGAGTTGTAGCCTGTACAAGATACGTTCCGTTTCTGATAAAAATTCAAGATGGCGGCCAAACCACGTGACCTAGGAGCAAATTTTTTGCATATTCGTGATCCTCATATCGCAATGCATATATGTAGTCACTTTCCCCGTCCAAATCCGTTATTTGAAAATCCGACAATTTTGATTGGCCAATGGCGGCCATTTTAATTTACGGACCAACATCATACAGGATATCATGTGAAGAGACCCACTAATATAAATGAACCTCTGACATCTCAGGAAGCCTCAATTAGTGCACTTCATACAGAATATCATGAGAAGAGACCCACTAATATAAATGAACCTCTGACATCTCAGGAAGCCTCAATTAGTGCACTTCATACAGAATATCATGAGAAGAGACCCACTAATATAAATGAACCTCTGACATCTCAGGAAGCCTCAATTAGTGCACTTCATACAGGATATCATGAGAAGAGACCCACTAATATAAATGAACGTCTGACATCTCAGGAAGCCTCAATTAATGCACTTCATACAGGATATCATGAGAAGAGACCCACTAATATAAATCACTACATATTTAACCATATTTTGAGGAAGATCATATTAAACCATGATGAATAAACTTCAAACAACCTACAATATGCTTGTGAGTTAGTATGTTTAGGTGAGGATAATTTCACCGTAATTGGCTCTCTATATTATTCATTGTATGGTGTCATGACATCAGCGGTCTGTCGATTTCGACGTGTGCACTACAATTGCATGACCTCTCCTTGACCTCTGCACACTGCCTCAGTGATTCGGTCATGCATAATGAAATATACAGTTGTCTCAACATCCACCACCATTTTTAACATTCGACAACTGATATTTATGCACTTCAATTTTCAGTCTATCCATCATGTATGATACATCAATCCCTTACAACATGGGGACTACAGGTGGGGAACCATTCAACCAAGTATTGAAAAGGAGCAAGTATATTGCACCCATACTGTACCTGATTGACAGTATCATACATGATGGACCTACCCAATTTTCTGAACTGTAGAGATCGGGATACACCCAGTGAGAAATAGTGATAGTATTATCGTACCAATGTCTTTAGGCCAAGTTTATATGGGATTATGTTTTATGTATTTACTTTTCTGCGGCGGTAAATCTCTGTCGACCTACCCTATACCCAGAGTCAGCCAGCTTACTATTCCAAACGGCCAGCGAGTTCTTGATATTGGTGTATGACCTGGAAGCAGGGTAAGCTATAAACTTCATCGAGATGCCGCCATATTTTCCAAGTTTAAAAGAAGTTGGAAAACCAAATGTAGAAGCAGTTAGAAAGCTACTGAAGTTTAGATACGTTATTCGGGATTCTTTATTGCATACCCTCATCACAAATTATAAAATCATAATCATTCACATTTCTCTTGCGATTACATGTATATGAAGTCTATAAAAAAATACAGTCTAGGTGTGACATAATCAAATTTTCGCGGGGACCACAAATGGTTGTTGTGGTTGTTCTTGCTGTAATTTATGGGATACGGTAATTTTTACGAATTTTTCTGTGAGATTTTCTACTATGTTTTATAATCCATTGTATTGCTTAAACTTATGAATAAGTTAATGTGATTTACTTCGAGAAGAATCCGCAGATGATTTTTTCCCTGTATTCCTAGCTATCTATACCTAGCCGACTCGAGGATGCATGCCCTTGTTTACTAAATTATTTGGAAGCTGCACGTGGACCTACACACTTCTGTCCTGTCATCTCTATTTGACTTGGGGGGTTTTGTTGTCAAATTCACATTTGTCTCGAGTTATGAAATCTTGGGAGTTGAATATCATGGAGTTGAATGTCATGGAGTTGAAAATTATGGAAATGTCCTGGTAGGAGGTATATTGTACATACCAGAGTTAAAATCTTGAGATTTGGCATTTGAATTTGTGATTATACACTCGTCAAAAGTATTGACAAACATTTAATAAATTGCCAGATTCAACAAGTAAAGTTGGCCAGACTCCTGCTGCCAGTGATCTGTGCATTGTACATATTGCATTTTGCACATTATTGAGAGAACAAACAAGAGCCTGTGTGTACAGTTACCCGTGACTTCAGCTGATCAGCTACTGCTTCGAATAATTTCACTTTGCCATATCTTTTAACCCAGGATAATATTTTAAACAGCTGGCATATTTTCTTGTAATATTTGCCAAAATAAAAAATTTATAGTTAATTTTTACATTATTAAGCTAAAACTTACCGTACTGACATATTACGTTCGTGTGCAAACATGAGCTACCAAGTAAAAATCTAAAAATAGCACAGTTCAGCCCGTCCCAATGCGCATGCATCAATCCAATGATGCAACTCATTCTCAACTCGGGTGGGTGCATTACTCTGTCAGTAAGGTAAGTTTTAGCTTAAAAATGTAAAAAAATACTATACATTTTTTATATTTTTTGCTCTGTAAACTGATCTTACTGACATATTGCATGGAATGCCACAGCTAGGATGGCGGGAGAACAAAGCGACCACGAAACAAAAATGTACGCATCGGGACGGGTACCAGCATGGGTCCTAGGTTAAGCCCTGTATCTCCCAGAGCTAATCGGCGCTGGCGTAATGGAAGTCATATATACGTCCCCCCCCCCCTCTTTTTTAAAGGAAAAGTTTTTTCGTGGGAACGTGATCTTACCATTAAAAACCGATAAAAACACACAGGCCTCTAGTGTCTGTGTGTCGCCCCGATCCCGGTGATCCGTTGTGCTGTCACCAAAGGTCCCAAAGAGTAGAGATCATCCTTGACAAGTGTCCTATCCCTTAAAAATATGATGTGAAGGTTGTATGCGATCTCCAGTAACATGCACTCATTATCTCTGTTACTGACCTGTTGGTCCATAAGGGCCAGGACGCCACAAGTGCCCTGATTTCTTGAGCGAAGACATTATACAACACAGCCTGCACTGGCGACACTCCATGATAGGATAATCTAATAGTTTTGGAGAGCCAGGAGGAGATAGTGTTCTTTGATATTTCCTGCTGGCTCCGGGGACGAAATGGAATAAATAATCGCCTCCGCCCAGCACGTGGTACCTTAGTGCGATTAATATATACCGTAAGGGCTCGAACGGGACACATCAGATTATCCGCTTCAAGACCTGAGGATAGGAAATTCGCGAAAGCGGGAACCTAAAATTCCCTAGAAGTACCATCGTACACGGATTGGTTCTTAGCCACGAATTCCAGTATAGTGGACAGAATGACATAAGACCACCTAGAATCGTGCCTAATTTCTCTAATGCCAACAAAAACACAGTTTTATGGGACAAAAACTTCAAATCGACGGTAGCTATAGCTTCAAACTGAGGTTCAGAAAGTCTTCGCAGAACTAACGCCAAATCCCATTTTGGAAGATTAGGAACAATGGCTTGTCTATCAATCCTAAACGACTTAACTGGAGATGTTAAATTAGGATCAGAAGCCGGATTAAGACCTGTAGAAAGTGTAATAATCCTAGACAAAGCAGCTCTGTAACCATCCACAGTTGATGGGGCCAGGCCCTTTTTATTAAACAGAAATAACAGAAAGTCTGCTACCGGTATCTGTTGAACAGAGACATGACTGGCATCAATGTTCTTCCAAAACATTACTCTTGGAAGATCTGCCACTTTCTTTGATAACATGCGGAAGTGGAGCTTCGAGTGGAAGTGACCATTCTCTGCGCAGCTTCCCAAGAAAATCCTGCCTCAGAGAGTTGATTCCTGAGCACTGGTTGGTTGTGGAAAAAAGGCTGACTTCGGTTGACGCAGTAGCTTTTCCCATAGTGGAAGACGTCTTGGAACGTCGACCACTATGTCTAGGAGGTTGGGAAACGACGTGCGAGCTGGCCACCAGGGGACTACTAGATACACTATGCAGCGGTGCTGTCGTATCTTTTGTAGTACTAGAGGCAGGATTGCTGGAGGCGGAAACGCATAGGCTATTAGCCCCGTCCAATCCTGCGACAGCGCATCTATTCCTACTGCTTGTGTGTTCAGTACAGGAGACATGTACAGAGGAAGTAGATGGTTGAGGCGAGTGGCAAAGAGATCTATCTCACAGAGATCTGGCACAGAATGTCTGGATGTAGTTGCCACTCCATCGGTAAAATCTGATGTTTTCTGGACAATGCATCTGCTAGAATTACAACATTCAGATGTCCTGCTATGTGTCTGGCACGAAGGAGTAGATCGTGTAGCCAGCACAAGTGGAAGAGAAACTCAGCTTGACTCAATAGGTTGGCCGACCGAGTTCCCCCCATCTTGTTTATGTATGCCACAACTGTTGTGATGTCCGTGGCTACCAGTACCGATTGACCTCTCAGATCGTTGACGGCAATGAACTCCAGTACATTGATGTGTAACGATCTCTCCTCCGCAGTCCAAAAGCCCGATATCGACTTGGACCCGAAGTGGGCCCCCCAGCCTTGCATCGATTCATCCGTGAACAACTGACGAGTTGCTATAAATGGAAGCAGTGTTACTCCAGGCATCACACTGAGAGGGTCTAGCCACAATAATGGGTGACGTTTGATTTTCTCTGTGACAGGAATCATGGGATTTCTGCACCTGTCTATCCAATGATGATTTAGATATAGCATCAATGGACGTAACTGTAACCGGCCTCGAGGCGTGACATCCTGAGTGAATGTCAGTAGACCGATCACTGATGCAAATTGAAGGGCTGTTCGGCAAGAATGTCTGAGGAACAATGGGATCTCTTGACATATCTTGTGCCAGCGAACTTCCGGTGGCCGAGCAAGAGCTGAATTGGCGTCGTAAGACACGCCTAGGAAGCATCGCTGTTGAGACGGCGTAAACTCCGATTTGTCCAAGTGTCAGAGATAACCCAGTGACTAGAGTAGGTGCCATACAAACTTTGGAATGCAACGGAGCTGTTCCCTGCATAAAATCGTGATAAGGGAGTCGTCGAGGTAAAAATGGTATTTTATGTCTCGATTGTGCAGGTATGCTGCCACTGGCTGAAACACCCTGGTAAAAACCCAGGGGGAACTGACCAACCCGAAAGGAAGAACCTGAATCTGGAAGCAGCAAGCGCCGACCATAAATCTCAGGGTCTTCAGGTAGTTTGGATGGATCGGGATATGCAGATAAGCGTCCCGTAGATCCAGAGATGTTAGCCATTCCCCTTGGACCAGGGTAGTCTTGATAGACCGGAAGAATTCCATGCGAAAGTGAGGTTTCGAAAAGAAATCCTTGTTCAGCCTGCGCAGATTGATGATCATGCGCATTTCCGGTGTATCCTTTTTCGGCACAAGAAACACTGGAGAATAGAACCCGGGGGACCGGTTGTTGACCAGAAGTTCTATTATAGCTTGCTTCTGGATGAGTTTGTCCACAGATGCCTGTGTTTCCAGAAGGTGTTCCGTTCGTACAGGTATACGAGATGGACATGGAGCAGCAGTCAGGGGAGGAACCATTGAAAATTCTAGCGAGTAACCATACCGAAGGATGTTGATTACCCATGGATCCATCCTCAGTGCTAGCCAATTCCGCCAAAACCTCTGAAGTCGTCCCCCTACTGGGAGACTGGGTTCTGGCGGGACCGGAAGTTATGGCAATTCGAGGTCCCGCCATGTCAACAGGTTGACATGGCCCAAATCGTCACCGGCTAGACTGCTGCTTCTTGCCAGAGTGCTTCCCTTTGCCCTTGCCGGAAGTGCTCTGACATTGCTGTTGTGGGTTCTGCCCAACCGCCTTTTGCTTTCCCTTCAGACCGGAAGCGGAAGCAGTCGACTTGGGCAGTTTGGCTGGGGGACCGGAAGTGTCGTTAGACATTCGCTTAGTCCCCAAACCACCCGCTCTTGGAACAATAGGAGGCTTAGCCTTATCTACTTGTTCCCTAAGAGACGGGATAATCCCGTTAAACAACAGCGCAGATGCTGGTGATTGCTCCTTTATAGTACGAAGGACTACATCAAGAGCATAGTTCACAATCGATGACATATAGGACTGACGTCTCATGTGAACCAGCATCACCGCATTGAACGCAGACAGCGCTAATGCATCCGCATTAGCTTTAGCTGCTACGTTCTGTAGGTCCGCCAGTAATTGCAGATCTGAGCTGCTACTGGTTTCTAATCGTGCGACAGCCTGCCAAGCACAGTAGATATTGTGGTAAGGAACCAATCCATGTGCGAGGCAATGGCTACCCGTGTCGCGCAGCTTCTAGAGTCGAAGCCTGTTTACCCCGATAGCAGGACCGTGACCTTGACCAGAACCTTATTGCCATAACAGATATCAGCAAATTCTGGTTCCGGTTCACCAGCCTTGAAGTCAAATGAAGAATCATGGATCCATACGATCTGGAGGAAGGTTTCTCTACCGGAAACAGTGCCGAAACAGAGCCGTTTACTCGTCCTTGCGAGACGTTCCTGCTGTGTTTTGGGCTGGGCCAAAACCGTCTCTAGGACCGTGCATAACCCATGAATTGTGTTTGACGCAGGTAATGACGTCTGCCTGTTGAAATTTGACGGAGCCTCTGCCATAGTCTGCAGGCGAGAGGACGTCGGAGGCGGGGCCGTGTCATATTCGGGTACAACTCGTATATGAATGTCATTCAGGATCTAGATCACTATCTGAATCCTCATTAGAACGACGATTCAAGGACCCCTGATGTCTCATTGGTGGTTCAACCATTAGATCAATCTGATGTGGGTAACAACCGGAAGCTGCGAAGGAACCGATTGCGGAACCTGAGCAGGACCGGAAGTAGCCAACAACAGTTGCTGGAATTGGGCCATCTCAGCTGCCTGCTGGTCCATTCGGCGAATGATCGCAGCCGACAGAGAGTTGTCAATTACTGGAACTTCAGTAGTAACCCTCGGGCTGGTAGAGACTTGCCTATAGGCAGATGCAGTATGGCGAGGCCATTGCATATCCGGTCGGATCGGAAGTCTCAAGCCACTGGAAGTCGCCACAGCAGGCCTCAAAACGGGACCGGAAGGACGATGTGTCCCAATCGGAAACCTTGAGGAAAGCAAACCGGAACCCGGAGGTGACCGGAAATGGCTGACCGGAATCTGGTCGTGAGCCTTATTTGGTTTGATCACTGTTGAAAATGGTAGATTTCCTGACTCAAAACTGGAAACAGTCACCTGCCGTGACAGGGCCACCGCCGTATTCCCAGAACCTCCTGTAGGATTAAGTGACCCTGCGAGATAACTTCAACCCTGTGCGTCAAAATCTCGGGTGTTCGTCTGCACAGGGCTCGATCTCACCTGGTCTTGCATAACAGAGCCCATATCAGTGTACGAGGTGTTACGCAAGACCGTGGTGTTAACAACACCAGGTGAATTACAAGCGTCTAGTCCGTCATTCATAATTCAGCCGTCGTCCATTAGAGAATATCCGCGTCCATAATCCAAAGACCTATTCCATATTCCATATAACAGTATTAGCACCAAATTCAACAAGAGCCCAAGGGGCTTCAATATATGCCGGTGTATCTGGAATTACATTGGTCCAAATTTCAAGGTTGTTTGATAGCCTTGATTCCAATTGGTAGCTAGCCTACAATTTTGTGCTTCTGAGAATGTAACATATATAACATCTTATATCGAATTAAAACGAGCTTAACTCTTGGTAACTAGCTGACCTTGAAGCAAGACCCGAGAACTCACATATCCCACACTGAAATCGACAATAGTCAAACACGAAAATAGTAGTTTTTCTGCAAATGGATTCCTTTCAGACGAGATAATTTTTCATGAAGGAAGAAGAGAGTGATGAAGTAAACCTTTGTTCTTGAGTTAATAAAGAGGTATGAAGTTCATAAAGGACCCCTCTCCCCGTTAAATTACTAAATGTATGGTTTTTATTTCACAACAGTTTAACTAAATGCAGCTGTTTCAAATATGGGAGACAACTCCACAGGATGAATGCCATATACATGTATGGGAGAGAACTGAATATTCCAACCTAACACATATGGTCAGCTAAACTTGATTCAGGTTTGAAGGACTGTGACCTTGACCTTGGACAAATTGATCTCAAAATGTATGGCTCCTCTTTGCCATGCGAGCAAGGTATACTCAAAGTTTGGTACCATTCCATACCTTGAGACTAGAGATATCGCATGGGCAACAAATGTTAATGGATGAATGGAGAGAACGCAACATCGCATTACATGACCTCGTCTTCGACAGGCATATGAAAATGTGATTTCCTGATTTTGGGGTCACAGTTACCTTGACCTTTGACCTTGACCTAAAGTTTGGTACACGACAATTCGTCTTCCGTCAATGTATCAAAGGACACAAAAAATCATGATTTTTATGAATTTCATGATTTTGGGGGTTACAGTGACCTTGACGTTGGGCCTTGACCTACATTTTGGTATGTGACACATTATGTCCCCCATAATGAATCTACGGACACAAAACAAAGTAATTTTCAAAGATTTCTTGATTCTGGAGTCACAGTGACCTTGACTATTGACCTTGACCAAAATTCTGGTACACAGGGTTAGATGCAGGATTTTCGCCAAAGTCCTTGTTTGAAAACAGCTTTGTCGTTATTTGAAAAAACTAATTTTGCAAAATGGCTAATATCACTCAAATGGTGTTGAACATGCCAAAACATTGTCAGTTTGTGTTCTTTGAGTGTTTTTACACAAACTACTGTGCCTTTTGCCCCTGATATTCACTTTAATCTATGAGTTTTCTAAAATAAAGTCATTTGATTTTGTGGAAAAATGGTCATTTGATTTTATAGTTGTGTCCTTTTTAAGGACGCTGTGAGACCCTGTATCTAACTCTGGTACATGACAAACCATCTCCCCGTAATTTCTCAATGGACACAAAAAAATGATGATTTTTAACAATTTAACGATTTGGGGGTCACATGGACCTTGACCTTTGACCTACATTTTGATATGTGACACATCATGTCCCCCTAATGTATCTACTGACACAAAAAAAATGTTATTTTTAATAATTTCCTGATTTTGGGGTCACAGTGACCTTTGACCTTGACCTAATTTTTAGCATAAGACACTTCATTTCCCCCTATTGAATCCACTCACCAAATATTAGTAATTTTTAATGATTTCCTGATTTTTAGATCACACTGACCTTTGACCTTGATTCTGGTGTCACAGTGATCTTGACTATTGACCTGGATCTAAATTTTGGTACATGACAAAACGGCTATCCATAATTTCTCAATGGACTCAAAAAATCATGATTTTTAACAATTTCATGATTTTGGGGTCACAGTGACCTTGACCTACATTTTGATATGTGACACATTGTGTCCCCCTAATGTATCTACTCACACAAAGAAATGTTACTTTTAATAATTTCCTGATTTTTGGGTCAGTGACCTTTGACCTTCGACCTTGACCTATATTTTGGTATGCGACACCTCATTTCCCCCTATTGAATCCACTCACAAACTAGAGCCTTAGGCACTGAAACGGGGCTATTTAAATGTAAAATAGGCTGTTGGAATAATTCCACTAACTCTTTGATGTTCCATCTCATGGCGAAGAGCCATACTTGTAGTCTCACACATTCCTCTCAACAAGGATCTCTAGTGCATTAGTGTAATTGTACACGTATATATATTTTTTTTAAAACCGCTGGGACAGACATTTATTATGAAACCAACCTGATGAAATGATAAAATAATGTCTTCACTGCATGTTACCAATATTTGTAAAAATTTCACTTTTTTCAGATAATCGAAAGCATATCCTTCAGCAGTAAATAACAACACGTCTCTCGGTACATTCATAATGTATTCAATTTGAACCAAGATGTCAGGAACACCAAGCAGTCAAGTCACAAATATAAAGATTATCAAAAATTTTGCAATTCAGAATGACCCCCAAGGTTTCCGTCCAATCAGAGAAACCGGTTTTCATTACATAAGTTTCTTGATGCATCAATGATGGATACCAAATTTTACATCGAGCATTTAAACAGTATCAGAGATAGAGATCATTAATGATTTAGCATAAATTAAAGATGGCCGCTCATCCTTCCCGCCACTCAGAGGAACTGATGTGGTTATTAATTGAAATTCTCTTGATACATTGATGCTGTATACCAAGTTTTGTATAGAACACTGAAATGGTATCTCAGATATACATCATTAAAGATTTTGCATAAATTAAAGATGGCCACCAAGGTTTCCGCCCAATCAGAGAAACCAGAACTGTCATTTGTCGTGAGTATGCATCGATGAACGGTATCAGAAAACGAGATCATTAATGATTTTGCATAAATTAAAGATGGCCACCCATCCTTCTCTCCACTCAGACACCTGTCTACCTGTCTCTGACAGGTAATTTTTGAAAGAGACAGGTAGAGAAATAAAGTACCTGTCTCTACTGACAGGTAGCCAATAATTTTGTTTTGGTGTTCAAAATATATCTTCAACAAAATTCATTCAAAACACCTGCTAATAAGTGCAAGTAAACAAGGTGTCATTAATTTATTAGTGTCTTGCAACATCTATATTTGTCATTAATCTCGAGTTACAGGTATGTGACAATTTCAACGATTGCCTGTTCAGGTAATTCTCAAAGGTGACAGGTAAACATTTTGGTCACCTGTCTCGTATGACAGGTAAATTATTTTGAATATTTCGACCCCTGCTCAGAGGAACTGATGTGGTTATTCATTGTAAGTCTCTTGATACATCGATGCTGTATACCAAGTTTGGTATAGAACACTTAAATGATATCAAAGATATATATCATTAAAGTTTTTGCATAAATTAAAGATGGCCACCAAGGTTTTCAGTCAATCAGGTCCCGATTTAAAGTATCTGTATGCACCGATGATGAATACCAACTTTCATATAAAACAATTGAATGGTAACAGAGATATGTAACATTATCGATTTTGCATAAATTAAAGATGGCCTCCAGGATTTCCAGCTAATCAGAAAAGCCGGTTTGGTAATTCATTGAAAGTTGCTTAATGTATCTATGATGTATACTAACTTTCGTATTGAACAGTTGAATGGTTTCTGAGATATGGATCATTATCCATTTTGCATAAAATTAAAGATGGCCGCCAAGGTTTCCACCCAATCAGGTCCCAATTCAATAGGCTTCTGGTCCTTGACTAGGTAAATAAGCATACCAAATTTGGAATTCTTCAGTGGAACCGTTTTCCGTCTATCTCGCTCACGTACGGACGTACGAACAGACGGACGTTCAAGACAACAATACCCCATGGCCAAAATTGGCCGAGGGGTAAAAATGAGTATGGTATTGAGATACAATGTAAAATCCTCATGGTTAGATGGACTGAAGCTATGCTGGGATGCATCCTCTCATGGCCTCATATTGTTTCATGTAACTCCTCCCTAGTATATTACAGTTCTATTTGGTTATCTCCCCTGTCACCTTACACTTCAAAACTGATATGCAGAGCTCTTTCTGTAGATCAGGGGAAAATGCTTGCAACATTTCATGAATATTTCAGAAGTAGAATGAAAAGAAAACATTTCTGAATACAGGGAAATTATTACGTAAATGGTTTGACCACCACTGGATTTTAGAAACTTACTATAATACGAAGCTGCGCATCTGAAAACCCCTCGGCTCCGGGCGCCAGCCATTCCTAATGTATTCAATTTGAAGCAAGACTTCAGGAACACCAAGCAGTCAAGTGACAAATATACAGATTATGAAAAATGTTGCCATTAGAAATGGCCTCGAACGTTTCCGTCCAATCAGAGAAACCGGTATTCATTACATAAGTCTGTTGATGCATCGATGACGTATACCAAATTTTACATCGAGCATTTGAAAATTAACAGAGATAGAGATCATTAACGATTTCGCATAAATTAAAGATGGCCGCCTATTCTTCCCGCCACTCAGAGAAACTGATGTGGTTATTCATTGCAAGTCTCTTGATACATGGATGCTGTATACCAAGTTTCATATAGAACATTGAAATGGTATCAAAGATATACATCATTAAAGATTTTGCATAAATTAAAGATGGCCACCAAGGTTTCCGCCCAATCAGAAAAACCAGAACTGTCTATTGATACATCGATGATGTATACCAAATTTTACATCGAGCACTTGAACGGTATCAGAGATATAGATCATTAATGATTTCGCATAAATTAAAGATGGCCGCCCATCCTTCCCGCCACTCAGAGGAACTGATGTGGTTATTCATTGCAAGTATCTTGATACGTCGATGCTGTATACCAAGTTTCAAATAGAACACTGAAATGGTATCAAAGATATACATCATTAAAGATTTTGCATAAATTAAAGATGGCCACCAAGGTTTCCGCCCAATCAGAAACACCAGAACTGTCATTTATCGTAAGTCTATTGATGCATCGATGATATACACCAAATTTTACACTGAGCACTCGAACGGTATCAGAGATAGAGATCATTAATGATTTCGCATAAATTAAAGATGGCCGCCCATCCTTCCGCCACTCAGAGGAACTGATGTGGTTATACATTGCAGGTCTCTTGATACATCGATGCTGTATACCAAGTTTCGTATAGAACACTTGAATGGTATCAGAGATATATACCATTAAAGATTTTGCATAAATTAAAGATGGCCGCCAAGGTTTTCACCGAATCAGGGAAACTGGTTTGGTCATTCTTTTGAAGTTTCTTGATGCAGCGATGATCTATACCAAGTTTCACACTGAACAGAGAAATGGTACCTAAGATACGCAAGATTAATGATTTCGCATAAATTAAGTATGGCCGCCAAAGTTTCCAACCAATCAGGTCCAGATTCAATAGGGTTCTGGGCCATGAGCATATGAATGTGCAGTGCAAGTTTACTGTGCCTAGGGTAAGTCGTTCTAAAGATATCTTGGTAACAAGAAAGCTGTGATGGTTTCGCATAAATTAAAGATGGCCGCCAAAGTTTCCAGCCAGTCCGGTCCAGATTCAATAGGGTTCTGGGTCACGAGCATACGGATGTGCACTGCAGGTTTGGTGTGCCTAGGGTAAGTCGTTCTAAAGATATCTTGGTAACGAGAAAGGTGTGACGGACAGACGGACGGACGGACAGACGGACAGACGTACATGACGACGACAATACCCTTCGGCCAAATTTTGGCCGAGGGGTAAAAAGATAATGGAGAGGGTCTTGAGGGGTGAGCTTAAATGGCGAAAATTCCAAACTGTAACTCAACACACATATTTCATGAAATTGTAAATGAATACAGGCAAAGTGAAATATCCCATTGTTTTCTACAATGAATTACACTTATACTGGTATTATTTAATACTAAATTACTGCCCAAACACGCTTTCTAATGAGAACGAGTTAGTCCCACAAAATCACTCAACATGCGCCTCTCAAAATCTGTGGTTTAGCAGACGACATATTTTGAGCACGAAAGTAGTGCCACTGGAAAATGAACTAAAACACGCATAAAATTAGATAAATGGAAATGTAACTTAAACATATCAGACCTGCAACTATACGCGAACATTAAAAACACAGAAACCTGGACATTCTAAAGAAGGAAGTTTCAGACCTCTTTCTTGTCGTGTAAGAACTCTATCTTTTGCTGTGTTAGCAAGACACAGAGCTGCAGCTCAATTTTTCCTGACTACAGAACAGGACCATTAGTCCCTACGGGCCTACATCGCCCCGTGAAAATTAGTAATTTTTAATGATTTCCTGATTTTTCTGTCACCCTGACCTTTGACCTCTGACCTCGACCTACATTTCGTATACAACACATCGTTCCCCCCTAGGGCATCCACTCACCAAAAATTAGAACTGTAGATAGAAAACTGTCAATGATCAATGGTTTCCTGATTTTAGGCAACAGTGACCTTTGACCTCTGACCTCGACCTCAATTTTGGTATGCGACACATCGTCTCCACCTAGCATATCCACTCACAAAAAATTGCAACTGTGGATAAAAAACGTTCACAGATATAGACCGGACACGAACACTTCAGTGATTTCCTGTTTTTTAGGCCAGTGACCTTTGACCTCTGACCTTGACCTTCATTTTGGTACGCGACACATCGTCTCCACCTAGCATATCCACTCACAAAAAATTAGAACTGTAGATAGAAAACTGTCCCAGATATAGACCGGACACAAGGGGCGGACAGACGGACGGAAACCGCCATCACATAATACGTCCGCCTTTTGGCGGGCGTATAAAAAGACAATCATAGTATACATAAACATAGGCTTGTTTCCTGCAAGAGAGAAGTGGTCAACAGTTTTCAATGATGCTAGCAAGACATCATGATGTTCCAAAAATATCAAATCCGTATCGCTGATCAGTATTCTTAATCCATAATATTTATTGTAAAGTCGTCATCTAAAGAATGATGTATCTCAGTCACGTTTTGATTGTGACTGTTCATATGAGTACCATGAGGATCTTGAAGTACATGGGTTCATACGGCCCCTAGCCCCAGGTTAACCGGAATTAGACACAAGTTACGAAACGTAACGCCATAGATCTTGCACGCTACGCTCGTATTTTGCTATCAGCATGCAATATGTATCGCCAAATTTGAGAAACTTTGAGTGGAGGCACTTGGTGGTGTAGCCCTGTTTTATAAGTTTCTGCAAAAATGTTTTGTGACGTTGATTAAAATCGTCACATTTAACACAGGATGTAGCAAATGCTACTAGGCGTGATATGTATACGCCATATGCAGGTTCCACTGGAATATTACTGTCCAGAAAGGGATAGTTTACGATGTCGAAATTGTAATCATCTCTTTTGTCATACAGTCGACGAGAGAGAAGGCCCGCTTCATTTTCATAGAGATATAGGTCTAATCAAATCCAGTGAAGGTGGATATATATCCTTTACTGCGTCATTTATATAGCGAGTTTTTCAATATCCACATACATTCAACGCCAGAGTTCTTAGAAATAGTGGCGCAATACCTTTCCCAAAATGCTTTTACCTCCTGAAGGGCCCTCGTCAACAGGGTTGAAAGAAGCTTGGTGGTGCAGCTTCTAGAACCAGCTATGAATCTAGCTTTGTATGGTGATTTATGCATTTTGGGAGTCCAGTATACTTTTGGTATGTCGTTATGTTTGGTTGGAAGACAAATACCTCTTTCCCTGAGAAACGTTTTGTGATTGTTAAATAAATCTTCCAGAGTAAATGCAGTTTGAGAGTAAGTAGACGTATTTGATGATGATATGTTTACACTCAATTCTTCAACCAGCACCTGGTAATAGTAATATTTACATATGAATATTATATTATTTGGAACTTTGTCTGCTGGGGCTTGACGAATTTACTCTGGAGATTTGCTAGAACTTCTTGCGAATTGGGGCTGTACCTGTAAGAAGTTACTCCCGCTGTGCTGTAATCAGCGACTGATTGCGAGCGACAATCAGTCCCTGCAGCACTACTCACCAGGCCATGGACTGCCTCTGGAGCAACAGAGAGTGGTAAATTAGATCCTTGATCAAAATAAACCACCTGGGGAGATACGAGATTGTTCCTAATGGAAGTTTCCACAAATGTATCTGCCCCAACAGACTGTGTAGGCATACCAACGATATCACCACTCCCTACGACCATAGTAGTGATCCTCATTCCCGTCTGTGTGGTTTCTTCTGTCTCTATGGGGGACTCACTAGCAGGAACCTCAAGTTATACGGTGACATCGGTTGAAATAACCGTCTCGTCTCGGATAGAGCCCAGTACCTTTATCGGCTTCTTATTTTCAGTGGAAAGATCAGAAGGAGAGGTACCCGTGCCAGGCACGAGGTTTTTATTAATTAAAGACTGTAAGGGGCTGCCAACCGGCGCAGGCTTCTTCGTCGTTTCGTTTTTCTCGGAAAAACGAGAAGACGGAGTTACAGATGTCTCTACTCCCAAACCAGGGGGAAGGGAACGCATGCCAACTTTAAAACAATCATCGCGCCATTGTTGACACTCTTGGCATCTATGGTTACTATCGCAAACAATATGGCCGCGACAGGCAAAACAAATGGAATGCAGGTCGGCCGTTGACTTTTCCACAGACACAACAGAACATTGAGGCCATAATTATCGTAAATAATAGCAAGTAATATTTCCCAACTGAAAGAGTGATGGATTGTAGTCTTGCTGACGATATAGATGCGTCTTTGTAACGATAATCCTTTCATTTTCATGAGAGCTTTTTTTACAGATGTCTTTACAATGGCGGGCCAAAGTAAACAAGTGCCCAAGGGGCTTCAATATACGCCCGTATATCTGGAATTACATTGGTCCAAATTTCAAGGTTGTTTAATAGCCTTGATTCCAGTTGGTAGCTAGCAATCCAGAGAAAGATCTACAATTTTGTGCTTCTGAGAATGTAACAAATATCACATTTATATTGAATGATAAATTAAAATGGGCTTAACTGTTGGTAACTAGTTGACCTTGAAGCAAGAGCCGAGAGCTCACATATCCCACACTGAAATCGACAATAGTCAAACACAAGAAAAAAAAAAATTTTACAAGTAAATTTTCTGTTATTAAGCTAAAACTTACCTCACTTCCACTCTTTGCATTTCTTGTCTACAGGAAATATCACAGTAAGAATTTAAATGACACAGTTATCTCCCCTGCTAGTCACCTGATTGCATAGCTACCCACAATTCTACTTCCTTCTTGTTCCACTGCGATACATGGTCTGGATGTATCATAGCGGGGAGGTTGGGTGGGCATCACTGGAAGTGAGGTAAGTTTTAGCTTAATAACAGAAAATTTACTTGTAAAATTTTTTTGTTATTTGCGCTGAAAACTTACCTCACTTCCACTCTTTGCATAGAATGCCACCGTAAGGTAGGTGGGCAAACTGATACAATCCGTGGTAGTGATAAATGCCATACATAGTGACTAGTTCAAAGTAGAAATCATAGATCTTCTACCTCACAGAGGATCCATGAAATCATACAACAGTAATAACCTGTATGCCTATGGTACACAGGGAACCTCTGTTGCTACTCTGACTTCAAGGCTCAGATGCAATATACGCCCCCCCCTTTTTTTCGAAAGGGGCCGAGAGAAAAAATGCACTCACCCGCAAGCAGGGTTACAACTGTACGCCCGGACTTTTGTAGCTATATTGCTGGCCTCGGTCCCCCTGACACCCGCTGTGCGGTCACAAGTGGGCCGATAGAATAGAGGTCGTTACATGCCAACGTCATGTCCCGGAGATAGTAGGAGGCAAATGTCGTGTTTGACCTCCAGTAGCACGCCCTCATAATGTCTGTCACCGATCTGTTGGTCCATAGAGGCCATGATGCCCTAATCTCGTGACCCGAAACGTTTACAAGCGCGGCTTGCCTATCAGTAGCCGTGGAGTACGCTAGCCGAATCGTATTTTTGAGCCAACTCGAGATAGTGTTTTTACTTATTTCTTGTTTGGCTTTGGGATCGAAAGGGATAAACAAACGCCTCCTTCCCGCTCTGATCTCCTCTGTACGATTCAGGTAACACGCAAGAGCCCGAACCGGACACATTAACATGTCTGATTCAAGACCGGACGAAAGGAAATCAGATAAGGCTGGAATTGTGAACTCTCGAGATATGGAATCGTAGAGGGCTTGATTCTTGGCCACAAACTCAGGAACCGTTGTGAGAACTACCTTGCTCCAGTTCCTAGAGTGTCTGATGTTCCTTTTATCGAGCGCATGCAGCTCTGACACCCTAGCTGCTGAAGCAAGAGCCAACAAAAACGAAGTTTTGTATGATAAATATTTTAGCTCAATAGCTTCTATTGGCTCGAAAGGTGGCTCTCCCAATTGCCGAAGTACTAAGGCTAAGTCCCACTTAGGTAATTTCGGAACAGCCGACTGACCAGTTATCTTGTATGACTTGATTAGTGCAGATAAGTTTGGATGATGTGTTGAAAATCATACTATTTGCTGATGACACGAGTACATTATACTCGCATAAAGACCTTCTACAAGCTATTAATATTATGTCTCAGGAACTAGAAAAACTCTACAGATGGTTCTGTTGTAACCGTTTATCGCTGAATATTCAGAAAACAAAATACATGTTAATAAAACCTATTACAAATAAAAACAATCGCGAAGATACGTTGCCATTATTAATATCTGGAACACAAATTGAAATGGTAGAGAAATTCAAATTTTTGGGTGTTATTTTCAATAACAAACTGAATTGGATTGATCACATAAATTATATCACCAAAAAGTTGTCAAGAAATATTGGAATAATAAATTTCATAAAAACATCAATAAACAAAAAAACTCTATATATTCTGTATTATTCGTTGATCTTTCCATATTTATCCTACTGTAATATTTTATGGGGAAATACGTACGCTACTCACCTACACCCATTGCTCCTACTTCAGAAGAGGGCACTACGAATAATTACTTTATCAAATAAACTAGACCATACAGATCCTTTATTTAAAGAAAAGAAAATTCTACAACTTTGTAAATTGAATGCATATTCATCTCTTCTCCTCGCCCATAAAGTCTTTCATCACCCTAGTCAACTGCCCAAAAATTTTCATTGTTATTTTACCAAACAATCTTTCATTCACCACTACAATACTCGAGGTCATCAATTCAATTTATACAGGCCTATTTACCTGACTAACTTATCACTTCACTCTGTTAAAGTTGCTGGTCCTCGAGAGTGGAACAAATTACCCTACTTGCTCAAAGAAATTAATTCAACCTCCCTATTCAAAATGAAACTTAAATCATACCTGATTGAACACTGACCAGTTTCACAGCAGCATTTTATTGTTCATGAAATGTATCATGTGAAATACTCTTTGTATAATTATTTCTACTGGGATAGAACAAGCCTCATGGGGCTTTATTCCCGCCAATATTTAGTCTGTATAATGTTAATGTACATGGATTTATTTTATTGGTGAATAAACATTCATTCACATTCATTCATCAGTCGAGGGATTAATCCCAGTACCCAGTAGAATAGGTTGAGCAATGGCCGCTCTATAACCTTCTACCGTAGCAGGCACCAGGCCCCTATCCCAGAACAGGTACAATAGAAACTCTGCTATCTCAGGGATAGTTGCGCAGGATGGATTAATATCCCTCTCTCCACACCAAAGATCGAAGATTGCCCACTTTGAGTTGTATACAGCGGAAGAGGACGGTCGAATAGATTGTGCCATTCGGCGCCCAACCTCCGCTGAAAATCCCGCCTGAGCGAAGTGCTGCTTGAGCACTTGCACACGTGGTAGTGGAACAGTCCTGGTTGGCTGTGGAATGTCGACGTTCCGGGCTGGCGCAGTAGATTGTGCCATACCGGAAGCTGTCTTGGTACATCTACCAGAAGATCCAATAGTTCCGGGAACCACGGCCTTGCTGGCCACCACGGAACAATCAGGTAAACGACACACATGTGTTCGCGGATCTTCTGAAGTACCTTCGCTAGGATAGCTGGAGGAGGGAACGCATATGCTACCATCCTTGACCAGTCCTGCGATAGTGCGTCCACTGCATATGCCGTCGGATCCGGAACCGGCGACATGAACAGGGGCAGTAGATTGTTGCGCCGAGTGGCGAACAGATCTATGTGTGGCATCTCCCAGACATGAGCTATTTGTTTTAGTATGTCTGGGTGAAGTTGCCACTCCGTGGGAATTATCTGATTCCGTCGTGAAAGCGAATCCGCTAAGACGTTCAGTACCCCCGGGATGTGCCTGGCCAACACCGATATGTTGTTGTCCCAACACAGACCGAAAAAGATTTCCGCTTGGCTTTGTAATTGCGGAGATCTCGTCCCCCCCTGCTTGTTGATATAGGACACGACTGTTGTGTTGTCCGTCGCAACTAGCAGGTTCTTGTCGGTCAATACGCTCACCCACGTGCGGATGGCATGTGTCACTGCCATAAACTCCAACACGTTTATATGGTACGAGCGTTCCTCGATTGTCCATAACCCGGATGTCGACTTGGACTCGAGGTGGGCTCCCCATCCTTCCATAGATGCGTCCGTGAACAGGTGATGTGACGGACGAAACGGAAGTAGGGACACACCTGGCATAACGTTGAGTGGATCCAGCCACCATTGGAGGCATTGTTTGACTAGCGGTGTTACAGGTATCCACGGATTCAACTGCCTTTCGACCCATTGATGATTGAAGTAAATCATTAAGGGACGAAGCTGCAACCGCCCTCTTGGTGTTACGTCCTGTGTTGACGTCAAGAGGCCGATTATCGCAGCAAAGTGTAAAGCCCTGGCCTGAGATAACTTGAGGAACTGAGGTATCTTCGCGTTATCTTTAGCCATCGATCTTCTGGGGGTTTGGCGAGAGCTCGTAGCGTATCGTATTCCACCCCCAGAAATTTGCGCCTTTGTGAAGGAATCAGCTCTGATTTCTCTTCGTGTGGGATGTATCCCAGAGAAGTCAACATCCTTAAGACAAACTGGGTGTCTAGGATTAACTGCTCCTTGCAGGCATTCCTTAGCAGGGAGTCGTCGATATAAAAGTGGTACTTTATACCTAGACTGTGCAGGAATTGTGCCACTGGTGTAAACACTCGTGTGAACACCCAAGGGGAAGTGGATAGGCCGAACGGAAGCACTTGAATTTGGAAGCGTCGTTTGCCGACCATGAATCTCAAGTACTTCCTGTCCCCCGGATGTATCGGGATATGCAGGTATGCATCCCTTAAATCCAGAGAAGTCAGCCATTCCCCTTGTCCGAGTACCGACCGGATAGACCGGAAGGACTCCATGCGGAAGTGTGGCGGTGGAGTGAGGTAGTCCTTGTTGAGGCGCTTTAGGTTTATAACCATGCGCATCTCGGACGTGTCTTTCTTGGGGACCAGAAAGACCGGCGAATAGAACCCGGGTGACGTGTCCGAAACCGGAAGCTCTATTACAGCTGCCTTCTCTATCAGCTTGTCCACAGAGGACTGTATCGCTGATAGATGACCCGTTCGTAATGGTATACGAGACGGAAGGGGATGAGCAGTCAAGGGAGGAAGCGTGTCGAACAATAGGCGATAGCCGTATCTGATCGTTCGAATGACCCACGCTTCCGTCCCGATCTTTATCCAGTTCCTCCAAAACAACTGCAGCCTTCCCCCTACCGGAAGGTCTAGTTGCTGGGGAACTGGAAACGTCATGTCTCGGTGTTCCCGCCATACCGGAAGCCACCCGGTACGGCCCGAGACATCAGGAATCCTTCTTTGACTGCTTAGATTTCCCCTTACCCTGCTTCTTATGGCCATAGGTCGATACTCTTGGCTCTAAAGAAGCAGGCGCTTGGTTATGCTGTTGGCCGGAAGCACCCTTATTAGCCTTGGAACTAGGCGGGTTCTTCTTAGCCTTCTTCGCCTTTGGACCCGACCCGGAAGCCATAGGTCTTTTAGACGAAGCACCGGAAGCAACTGACCTGTCATGCTCTATACGATCCATTTCAGGTCGAACTTCGGCAACAGCATCACCAAACAGTAAAGAAGGAGCCGTAGATGTCTCTAGTAGACTCCTCTTTACAGCTTCCGGTGTGTAACTATGCATAAAAGGAATGAAGGCCTTTCTCCTTAAATACACTAGCATAGAAGGTAGGTAGGCATTGTGTACCAGTAAATCTTCTACAGCACCGGAAGCAATCTTCTGGTAGTCAAGAACGAGGTTTATACCCTCCTGTAACTGTTCTTGACTGTCCGCGCCCGACAGCGAAAATAAAGCATCCTTTATGGCTTTAAGAAACCAGTCAAGGTGATTCGTAATCGCCACTCCTTGTCGAGCAGTTTCCTCAAGTACTGCGGCCTGTTTGTTCGTGCAAGGAACATCCGGATTACTAGGCACTTTAGTATTGCTAGCGCATAAATACTGAAAGTCGCCGTTCACCTCTGCAGACCGGAAGCTAAACGGTGAGTTATGTACGCCGTAACTTCGTGTGTTTGGCTTCTGTACCGGGAACGGACCAGAAGATCCTGCAGGGCGGAAGCGAGCTTTTGGTCTCAACCTTATAGCACGTTCCTCCTGCGTAGCGGGTTCTGCTAACGTTCTATGGAATAAATGGCAGATAGAATGAATAGCAGTTGAGGCCGGAAGCGTGGTAGCCGACCTCGTAACCCGGTTTGACTCTCCTGATTCAGTTTCAATATCCCCCGCATGTGGGACCGGAAGCTGCATATCAGGAATTAAGTCATAGATGCCGGAAATAAGTTCATAATATTTCCTAGCATCCGGATCAGTATTGGTAGGTTCATTCAATTCAGATCTACCGTACTGGTCCCTATCCACTTCCATAGCTTCCGGGGCTTCCTGCCAGGAGGGAGTATTGGAAGGGATAGTCCTCGACAAATTAGCTTCCGGTTTCCTAGACTGTTCAGTCAAAACCGGAAGCAGTGGCGTACTACTTCGGAATTGACTGGTCATCATCTCTCTCAATTCCTTCATTTCCTCACGTTGCTGTTCCATACCGCGCAGTATGGCAGCCAATGTGGGATCAGTCACTTGAGAGTGGACCGGAAGCAAGGCCTGACGAGGTGTGTTCACACTCAAGGACCCTCCAGCTGGACGTGAGCACGGCCACTGTAAAGGTCGGTGAACAGGCATACGAGGTCGTAAACCGGAAGCACGTATAGGAGGACGCATCATACGATAAATTCCCGGTCCCGTACCTCGAACACCACCGCAAGCAGATATCTGACCTAAGCCACGCAAGGGCGAAGGTAGACCAGCAACCGGATGCCGCATAATTTGAACTGGTCTGATTGAGGGTTCTTGATAACGCAACTCAGACACAGGCAAAAAATTTGACATATTATGGGTACCTGAATACATACCATACTGCCGTTGTTGCGGGAACCTTAATCTCTGGTGGCCCAGAAGGCTCGTAGACACAAACGTCTCGGCAAGGGAACGAGGAAGGCCACCAGAGTAACCGGAAGCAGGTTGAGAAAATTCAGACAAACCGGAAGCAGCAGTTAAAGGCGTAACTGAGCGACCGGGAAGTCCAGGCCTCGACAGCGTCGAGGAAGGTATTTTCCCAACCCCGGACCCAAATGAAAATTTAACATTAGGCTCCTCACTGGTGCTGCCCAAGTTTTCATAATCATAAGTTGACTCCGATCGAGCGATCGGAGTCCCCTGGCTTTCCCACGCTAAGCCTGGGTCCGTCACCGATTTCCCTTCATCGTCACATCCAGGCGTCCGCTCAATAGGAATCTCCACTTCCACAGTCGTCGTAGTACCAGATTCCATATCCTCGATTACTCCTTCCACTTGTACCAACCGGGTCGATCCCTTACCTGATTGACCCTTCACCTGGCCTGAAATGGAAGCATCGTGAGCGGGGGGGGGGGCGTTTGTTTATCTTTATTTACATCCAATAGGCTGACTAATGAAGACCCAGCTACTGAACTAACAAACCCCCTAGACTCCTCGCCTACATTAGTACTCGTTTGCGAGATTGGCAGGCATAACGACACCATTCCCTTCGTTAGCTGCCAGAGAACCGGCCAGATAAACCTGGAATATGCCGGGCGCCCACACAATACACTCTTCACAGGCCGTGTCCCATGTACAGATTCTACCCTGGCGGCATGGCGGACACACTGAGTGAAGGTCATAACTAGGCTTGTCACCTCCACAAGACATGCATGACATTTGAGACATATTTTGAGCCATTTTTACGCTGATAACTTAGAGAATACTTCCCAAAGGGCTTCTTGCAGAAAATCAGACGTCTGAGGTAATCCAACTGTGAGTAGTTTCGCTAGAAAAGGCACTTTTTCACGGAGTTGACAATGTTTACTTCCAGCCCTACGAAGCAGTAGAACAAGAAGGAAGTAGAATTGTGGGTAGCTATGCAATCAGGTGACTAGCAGGGGAGATAACTGTGTCATTTAAATTCTTACTGTGATATTTCCTGTAGACAAGAAATGCAAAGAGTGGAAGTGAGGTAAGTTTTCAGCGCAAATAACTAGTAGTTTTCCTGCAAATGTATTCCTTTCAGCCGAGAGAATTTTTCATGAAGGAAGAAGAAAGTGATGAAGTACATAAAGAACCTCAGTGACAGAAAATGATCGTTCAATCATCCAATTTTGTATTCTTCTCATGACCATTCGTATGTATTCTCTGTATATAGTCATGGTAGTGCTTGTGTGCATGTTGTATATTCTGAATTTGTGTTTTTGTCCGAGGGCCTCAGGGAAGATCAGCTTTTGCTGACTGAGTCAGATCATGTATTTGTTTACCCTCGTTAAATAAAGCTTATTATTATTATTATTATAACTAAACCTTTGTTCTTGAGTTAATAAACAGGTATGAAGTTCATGAAGGACCCCTCTCCCAACTGAATTAGTAAATGTATGGTTTTTATTTCACAACAGTTTAACTAAATGTAGCTGTTTCAAACATGGGAGACAACTCCACAGGACAAATGCCATAAACATGTAGGGGATAGAACTCTGAAACCTTGATTCAGTTTTGAGGGACTGTGACCTTGACCTTTGACAAATTGATCTCAAAATGCCATGCCATGCGAGTAAGGTATACTCAAAGTTTGGTACCATTCATACCATGAAACTAGAGAACTAGAGATATCACAAGGAAAACTTGTGTTAACTCATTCAGTACCGAGCATCATTTCTGGCCTCAGTTCCAGTAGCTCCACAGCTGAGTCTCAATGTGTGCAGTGCACAAATGTCCATCACAGAAGCTGTCGACCAAAAGTTCATTTCAAAAATATTTTGTTTATGAAAGTGAATAAAATTTGAAACTTTATATCTCCATGAAATACACAAGCATCAGAAATTGTGTTTGTGTTATTTTTATAATTATATACATGAAATTATGCATGCAAATTTCATGAAAACATGTTTTTATCTGTTTGAAAAAAATGCTTCAACAAAAATAACATCAAAATTGTCATGGTCTGGTTTCAGATGTACGTAATCTCTGGCTGGTAAAATTTATAGCTGATTGTAGTATCCATTCCCAGGATAAAGATGATAATTTCCTCAATTTATTTCATCCACATATAACTTATAAATTAACGTTTTTATCTGGTAGAAATTCCGTTGATAGTGATTATATTACATGCAAAATAATGAAGCAGAAGTGTTTTTTTTCTCGTCTGATTCCTTCGCGTCCGTGCTCCGTTTCCCTGAACCGATTTCAATGAATGACGTATCATTGTAAAGCCCATTCATTCAGCTTTCTTCTCGTAGTAGAATCACCATCGGATGGCCAGTGAAACGAAAGATTTGATTGGATTGAAAACAGCAATTTCACAGTGTTCACGAAACGATCTTTCTGATAAGCCCGCTGTTTTGGGCAAGTGGATTGGATAAGAGCGTTTACGTCACAAGGCGAGCCAATCGGGTTGCCTCATTCATCGCGGGTTTGTTTGGGGAAATCAAAACAGAAAAGATGGAGGGAAATTCTGACAAGTTGGTGTCGGATAATATTTACCAAACGTATACGATCGTAGGAATTCTCAACAATGGATATATACCTGTACCTTGACAGAAAATTTGACAGAAAATATCTCGTGAATTCGTCAGATTTCTCAAGGAATCGTATGATTCTTCCAGGTATTTGAACATTTGCAAATGTCTGCCGAAACGGCGCGATGTTCTCACAGATCTCTTCTCGGATTATAGTTTTATTTCGTTATATTTTTCATTCAATACGAAAATGCTTTATATATAATCGGATAGATAGCGAACTTATCTTTCGATATATGTATGGTTTACGTGATATTTCTTCCTGAACAGACCAGGAAAATAAGAATTCCAACGGTGGTGTATACGGCCGACTTCATTTTGGAAATTTTCGTGATTTTATTTTTTATCTGCGTTTTCAAACAACGATCTTGAAATAATTTCTCTGTTAGTCAAATCCAAATTTCAGAAATTGTTACGTGAGAAAATAAGCTTCGTAAACATATAGGCCTTTATTTACATTTGACAATGCTTAGATATGAAAATTCTATTTTCCCACGACAGTTATGATTTGCGCCATATGGCGTCATGGGGTTGAGGAGGCCCAAATCTGCGACGCCAAATGGCGCTTACGGTACCGAATGAGTTAATGGATGAATAGACAAAACGCAACATCGCATTACACGACCTCATCTTCGACAGGCATATGAAAAATTAAACATTTGTTAACAATGTTACTATTTATTATCAAATCAAACCTGCTATTGCTTAGCCTTAATCCTCTGTAGGAGATTCCATTTGCAGAATAAAAGTTATCTCCCCTTGGGAGCTCAGTCGGGTTACTCTGCACCTGCACCTGTGTGTTTGTGCAAGACCGTAGAGTGGTTGGGCAATCAAAGCAATAGCAGGTTTGATTTGATAATAAATAGTAACAATGTTTATAAATGTTTAATATTTATTGCTCAAATCAACACCTGCTATTGCTTAGCCACACTACCAACAGATGGAGGTAGGGATCTCTGCCTTGTTGTAGTTCCTGTAGTTAGCAAAGTAACCGCTGAGATGATCACGGACGTGGCACACTAAATACTCGACAGAGGGGCCCGGGTCGGAGACGCTGTGGGTAGTCATGGAGTAAATCAGTAACAGATTGTGAATGTGGCCACTAATTACTCGTCCTAGAAACTGTGATCGTGGATGTGGTGCACACTATTAACCGACGAAGGAACTCGGGCTGGAGGCGCTATGAGTATTCGTGTGGTAAGCAGTGTATAACGGATAGAAGGGTCATGTACATACCAGGCAACATCGTATACAAGGTGACCATCTTATACCACTAAGTCCAATTGCCGTCTTAGGCCAACTCTCTGTACTTTAGTCTCTTGTTACTGACACCAATAAACCTGAAATAGTACTCACGGATGTGTCAGGTCTTGTAAGATGTCTTTGTGAGTTGACTGCAGCTGACTTTCTTGTGATGATCATGTAAGTTGGTCTTAATTGCCGTCTTACACCAACTCTCTGTACTTTAAACCTGAAACTGACACAAATATACCTAAAAGCAAATACTCACCGTTGTGTCAGGTCTTGTAAGCTGTCTTGTGAGTTGGCAACTGGCTGACCTGTTGAGGTGATCATGTACTGCGGTGGACATGTGGACATGATGGCTGAGTAGCTGTGATGATGCTGTAAATTGGCTGACTGACTGACTTGCTGCGATTATCGATTTTACCCCCCCCCCTTTTTGGAAAAGCTACTGGACCACATGCTGGGCAGCCACCAGCGGCCCAAGTGTGGTCACTATCTGATTGCACTGACATATCTCTCAGATAGAAGTCGGTAAAAGTTGAATTGGCGCTCCAAGCACAGGGGAGCGTCAAGGGCGAGTTGGTATGTCCACTTAATGGTCTTCTTCAACCAAGACGCCACAGTATTCTTGGGGACGTCACGAACCACAGCTGGATGAAGAGACAGGAATAACAGTCGACGAGATCCCGACCAGGGTCGGTAAGAGTGAGGTAGTGACGTATAGCTCGTACAGGACATAATAGAATGTCATCATCAAGGCCACGAACAAGGGATAGAGGACCTTGGCGCACAGCCTCATTTTTGGCGATGAACTCTGGAACGGGACGGAAAGAGATGCGAGACCAATCTGCCGTCCAGTTCAACGACTTCCTCTCCAGGGCGTGACGCTCGGATACCCTAGAAGCCAAAGCAAAGGCTGACAGGAAACAGCTTTAATAGAGGCTGACTGTAGAGGTTCGAAAGGTGGACGAAGCAGAGCACTAAGAACCACACCAATATCCCACTTCGGTAACAGTTGTAGAGTATGGCGAGACCGCAAAGCGAAGGCACTTAGGAGAGCAGAGATGTTCGTCTGGTGTGGGATCGAAAAGATCCCACACCAGACGAAACATTGAGAAAGATCGGGTGGTACCCATCTTGTTGATGTGAGCAATGACAGTAGAGTTGTCCATTGCGATGAGAAGGGACGAATTCACGAGACAACTCCAATGCTGAACTGCTAGGATGACTGTCTCCAGAAGGTTGATATGAAGTCTGGCATCCAACATCGACCATCTGCCGGACACCTCCAGGCCATTCCAGATGGGTTCCCCAACCGGTCTCGAAAGCATCGGTGTAGTGATGGTGATCCGGAGTTGGAGATCGCAACGGAACTCCCCGCATGACGTTGTGGCGGGACTGCGGCCACCAAATCAGATGTGGATGTAGAGACGTCAATACCGGCACTAATGGATTGGGGGATGAAGTCTGAAGATAAGGAGACAGATGGTACTGCAGCGGCCGAACTTGGCGTCCGCAATGAGTAAGGTCCTGCGTGGATGTGAGTAGCCCTAGAAGGCTTTGCCAAAGCTGAAAAGGCTGATGAGTTGATGACAAAAACCTTAGCACCAATGCCTGAATTTTGGTCCAACGGTCTTCCGGGGGATGAACCACTTGATGGAGAGTGTCGAAAACTGCCCCAATGTAACGACAAAGTTGTGCTGGTACCAGCTCTGACTTCTGAGGGTGAGGAATGAACCCGAGATGTCGCAGAACGAGCAGAGTAAACCAGATCTGAATGTTGAGAAGAGACTTGTCCGCTGCCCACATGAGGATGTCGTCTATGTAAACCTCGATGTGAATGCCCCGTAGATGGAGAAATGCCATGACTGGAGAAGTGATACGGGTGAAAAGCCATGGGGTGATGTTGACTTCGAACGGGAGGACTTGCCACTCGAACCGACGACCGTCGATGGTGAATCATAGGAAACGCCGATGACGAGGATGAATGGGTATATGAAGATTTGCATCTTGCAAATCAATGGAGGCCAACCAATCCCGGTGATGTACGTGGGCCCGGGTCGATGAGACTGACATCATCTTGAAATGAGGCGGTGGTGACAGGTGAAGTTTGTTGAGCCGCTTGAGATCGATGATCATATGCGTTTGATCGGAATCTTTCTTCGGAACAAGGAAGACATGACTGTAGAAACCAACGCTGTCCTCGGCTTGAGGCAACTCTCTGATGGCACCTTTGGCGATGAGCGTGGTGACAGAGGAAATTACAACACATATAAGGGAGTGGGAAGAGGTGCCGACATACTGACTGCGTCACATGACTTCACAGAATAGCCCTCTGGTTAACCTATTCTAAAGCACATACCAAGAATCTAACGATTCGTGATATGTGTTGTATCTCAGGTACGCTTTTATTATACCTGTTCATGTGGCAACTTGGATGATATGACCACACGGCCCCTAGCACCGGCATAAGCGGTATTAGATACAAATCTAGAGAGCTAGAAGCGTCTGAACGTGTCCTGCGGGAACTGGCAGTAGAGAAGGACGAGGTCGAGAGATGAGTCTGGGTTGGGACTGGAAGTCGAAGAGGAATCCGTTTTTCAATGTCTCGAGAACCCAGACGTCTGTAATGAGCTGCCAATTCTCCCAGAAGTGTTGCAAATGGTCGCCGACGACCTGATGACTGAAAGGACGGAAGGTGGGCAGATGAAAATCAATGGTACGAGGTTGGGAGATGGAATGCAGATAGTCACTTGTTGGAAGCACCTGTCCCTCTGAAAGACTTCCCACGCATGAAGACTTGTCGAAGGCACGAAAATTACCAGGCGGGAAACCCTCTCGCTGGAAAGACCTGGATGCTTGATTCCGATTTGACCTCTGGTCAAAGGAAAACGCTGGAGCCGCTGCAGAAAGGAGTCTAGAAGTCCTCTCCTCACAACTAGCAGGCATGACGGACTCGATTGCGTTGTTGAAGACACACTTAGAAGTTAACGGCTAATGCAACAGTTGGTTTATCGCAAAAAAACGGAACATCGGACTTAGTGTCGCAAAGCAATGTTTTTCGCTGTGCCTGAAGAAGTGAAACATAAGAAAAAGCACCTGCCTCAATGATATGACGATTAGACTAATGGACCACGGCTGAATTATGAATGACGGACCAGACGCTTGTAATTGTTGAGTGTGTCAATAAAACCTCGTAAGTAAGCGAAGCGACCAGGAGACAAAAGAGCCAAACCATCAAGTTGGAGTATAGCAGGATCTAACGTAAGACGAGATGTAGCAAATAGAAACCAGTCGGTGAATGACGTAATACGTTGAATTGCAAGCAACATCTCCAGAAGATTATCAACAACTTTGACGGGAAACCCAAGGGAAGATGATTTAGAAATCTTCAAAACTTGACCCAAATCCCGATCACGTCTGGGAGGTTTGTCTGGAAGAACGGCATCATGGCTTGGTAAAACGAAAAAAGTGGGTTTCTTAAACTTGTTGTCATCCTCCAGCCGACGATCAAAGATAACACAATTAGATGCCCAAGCCGGAGACGGTGCAATAGTAAGGGATGTCGTAGGCAGGCATAACGACACCATTCCCTTCGTTAGCTGCCAGAGAACCGGCCAGATAAACCTGGAATATGCCGGGCGCCCACACAATACACTCTTCACAGGCCGTGTCCCATGTACAGATTCTACCCTGGCGGCATGGCGGACACACTGAGTGAAGGTCATAACTAGGCTTGTCACCTCCACAAGACATGCATGACATTTGAGACATATTTTGAGCCATTTTTACGCTGATAACTTAGAGAATACTTCCCAAAGGGCTTCTTGCAGAAAATCAGACGTCTGAGGTAATCCAACTGTGAGTAGTTTCGCTAGAAAAGGCACTTTTTCACGGAGTTGACAATGTTTACTTCCAGCCCTACGAAGCAGTAGAACAAGAAGTAGAATTGTGGGTAGCTATGCAATCAGGTGACTAGCAGGGGAGATAACTGTGTCATTTAAATTCTTACTGTGATATTTCCTGTAGACAAGAAATGCAAAGAGTGGAAGTGAGGTAAGTTTTCAGCGCAAATAACTAGTAGTTTTCCTGCAAATGTATTCCTTTCAGCCGAGAGAATTTTTCATGAAGGAAGAAGAAAGTGATGAAGTACATAAAGAACCTCAGTGACAGAAAATGATCGTTCAATCATCCAATTTTGTATTCTTCTCATGACCATTCGTATGTATTCTCTGTATATAGTCATGGTAGTGCTTGTGTGCATGTTGTATATTCTGAATTTGTGTTTTTGTCCGAGGGCCTCAGGGAAGATCAGCTTTTGCTGACTGAGTCAGATCATGTATTTGTTTACCCTCGTTAAATAAAGCTTATTATTATTATTATTATAACTAAACCTTTGTTCTTGAGTTAATAAACAGGTATGAAGTTCATGAAGGACCCCTCTCCCAACTGAATTAGTAAATGTATGGTTTTTATTTCACAACAGTTTAACTAAATGTAGCTGTTTCAAACATGGGAGACAACTCCACAGGACAAATGCCATAAACATGTAGGGGATAGAACTCTGAAACCTTGATTCAGTTTTGAGGGACTGTGACCTTGACCTTTGACAAATTGATCTCAAAATGCCATGCCATGCGAGTAAGGTATACTCAAAGTTTGGTACCATTCATACCATGAAACTAGAGAACTAGAGATATCACAAGGAAAACTTGTGTTAACTCATTCAGTACCGAGCATCATTTCTGGCCTCAGTTCCAGTAGCTCCACAGCTGAGTCTCAATGTGTGCAGTGCACAAATGTCCATCACAGAAGCTGTCGACCAAAAGTTCATTTCAAAAATATTTTGTTTATGAAAGTGAATAAAATTTGAAACTTTATATCTCCATGAAATACACAAGCATCAGAAATTGTGTTTGTGTTATTTTTATAATTATATACATGAAATTATGCATGCAAATTTCATGAAAACATGTTTTTATCTGTTTGAAAAAAATGCTTCAACAAAAATAACATCAAAATTGTCATGGTCTGGTTTCAGATGTACGTAATCTCTGGCTGGTAAAATTTATAGCTGATTGTAGTATCCATTCCCAGGATAAAGATGATAATTTCCTCAATTTATTTCATCCACATATAACTTATAAATTAACGTTTTTATCTGGTAGAAATTCCGTTGATAGTGATTATATTACATGCAAAATAATGAAGCAGAAGTGTTTTTTTTCTCGTCTGATTCAATCGCGTCCGTGCTCCGTTTCCCTGAACCGATTTCAATGAATGACGTATCATTGTAAAGCCCATTCATTCAGCTTTCTTCTCGTAGTAGAATCACCATCGGATGGCCAGTGAAACGAAAGATTTGATTGGATTGAAAACAGCAATTTCACAGTGTTCACGAAACGATCTTTCTGATAAGCCCGCTGTTTTGGGCAAGTGGATTGGATAAGAGCGTTTACGTCACAAGGCGAGCCAATCGGGTTGCCTCATTCATCGCGGGTTTGTTTGGGGAAATCAAAACAGAAAAGATGGAGGGAAATTCTGACAAGTTGGTGTCGGATAATATTTACCAAACGTATACGATCGTAGGAATTCTCAACAATGGATATATACCTGTACCTTGACAGAAAATTTGACAGAAAATATCTCGTGAATTCGTCAGATTTCTCAAGGAATCGTATGATTCTTCCAGGTATTTGAACATTTGCAAATGTCTGCCGAAACGGCGCGATGTTCTCACAGATCTCTTCTCGGATTATAGTTTTATTTCGTTATATTTTTCATTCAATACGAAAATGCTTTATATATAATCGGATAGATAGCGATCTTATCTTTCGATATATGTATGGTTTACGTGATATTTCTTCCTGAACAGACCAGGAAAATAAGAATTCCAACGGTGGTGTATACGGCCGACTTCATTTTGGAAATTTTCGTGATTTTATTTTTTATCTGCGTTTTCAAACAACGATCTTGAAATAATTTCTCTGTTAGTCAAATCCAAATTTCAGAAATTGTTACGTGAGAAAATAAGCTTCGTAAACATATAGGCCTTTATTTACATTTGACAATGCTTAGATATGAAAATTCTATTTTCCCACGACAGTTATGATTTGCGCCATATGGCGTCATGGGGTTGAGGAGGCCCAAATCTGCGACGCCAAATGGCGCTTACGGTACCGAATGAGTTAATGGATGAATAGACAAAACGCAACATCGCATTACACGACCTCATCTTCGACAGGCATATGAAAAATTAAACATTTGTTAACAATGTTACTATTTATTATCAAATCAAACCTGCTATTGCTTAGCCTTAATCCTCTGTAGGAGATTCCATTTGCAGAATAAAAGTTATCTCCCCTTGGGAGCTCAGTCGGGTTACTCTGCACCTGCACCTGTGTGTTTGTGCAAGACCGTAGAGTGGTTGGGCAATCAAAGCAATAGCAGGTTTGATTTGATAATAAATAGTAACAATGTTTATAAATGTTTAATATTTATTGCTCAAATCAACACCTGCTATTGCTTAGCCACACTACCAACAGATGGAGGTAGGGATCTCTGCCTTGTTGTAGTTCCTGTAGTTAGCAAAGTAACCGCTGAGATGATCACGGACGTGGCACACTAAATACTCGACAGAGGGGCCCGGGTCGGAGACGCTGTGGGTAGTCATGGAGTAAATCAGTAACAGATTGTGAATGTGGCCACTAATTACTCGTCCTAGAAACTGTGATCGTGGATGTGGTGCACACTATTAACCGACGAAGGAACTCGGGCTGGAGGCGCTATGAGTATTCGTGTGGTAAGCAGTGTATAACGGATAGAAGGGTCATGTACATACCAGGCAACATCGTATACAAGGTGACCATCTTATACCACTAAGTCCAATTGCCGTCTTAGGCCAACTCTCTGTACTTTAGTCTCTTGTTACTGACACCAATAAACCTGAAATAGTACTCACGGATGTGTCAGGTCTTGTAAGATGTCTTTGTGAGTTGACTGCAGCTGACTTTCTTGTGATGATCATGTAAGTTGGTCTTAATTGCCGTCTTACACCAACTCTCTGTACTTTAAACCTGAAACTGACACAAATATACCTAAAAGCAAATACTCACCGTTGTGTCAGGTCTTGTAAGCTGTCTTGTGAGTTGGCAACTGGCTGACCTGTTGAGGTGATCATGTACTGCGGTGGACATGTGGACATGATGGCTGAGTAGCTGTGATGATGCTGTAAATTGGCTGACTGACTGACTTGCTGCGATTATCGATTTTACCCCCCCCCCTTTTTGGAAAAGCTACTGGACCACATGCTGGGCAGCCACCAGCGGCCCAAGTGTGGTCACTATCTGATTGCACTGACATATCTCTCAGATAGAAGTCGGTAAAAGTTGAATTGGCGCTCCAAGCACAGGGGAGCGTCAAGGGCGAGTTGGTATGTCCACTTAATGGTCTTCTTCAACCAAGACGCCACAGTATTCTTGGGGACGTCACGAACCACAGCTGGATGAAGAGACAGGAATAACAGTCGACGAGATCCCGACCAGGGTCGGTAAGAGTGAGGTAGTGACGTATAGCTCGTACAGGACATAATAGAATGTCATCATCAAGGCCACGAACAAGGGATAGAGGACCTTGGCGCACAGCCTCATTTTTGGCGATGAACTCTGGAACGGGACGGAAAGAGATGCGAGACCAATCTGCCGTCCAGTTCAACGACTTCCTCTCCAGGGCGTGACGCTCGGATACCCTAGAAGCCAAAGCGAAGGCTGACAGGAAACAGCTTTAATAGAGGCTGACTGTAGAGGTTCGAAAGGTGGACGAAGCAGAGCACTAAGAACCACACCAATATCCCACTTCGGTAACAGTTGTAGAGTATGGCGAGACCGCAAAGCGAAGGCACTTAGGAGAGCAGAGATGTTCGTCTGGTGTGGGATCGAAAAGATCCCACACCAGACGAAACATTGAGAAAGATCGGGTGGTACCCATCTTGTTGATGTGAGCAATGACAGTAGAGTTGTCCATTGCGATGAGAAGGGACGAATTCACGAGACAACTCCAATGCTGAACTGCTAGGATGACTGTCTCCAGAAGGTTGATATGAAGTCTGGCATCCAACATCGACCATCTGCCGGACACCTCCAGGCCATTCCAGATGGGTTCCCCAACCGGTCTCGAAAGCATCGGTGTAGTGATGGTGATCCGGAGTTGGAGATCGCAACGGAACTCCCCGCATGACGTTGTGGCGGGACTGCGGCCACCAAATCAGATGTGGATGTAGAGACGTCAATACCGGCACTAATGGATTGGGGGATGAAGTCTGAAGATAAGGAGACAGATGGTACTGCAGCGGCCGAACTTGGCGTCCGCAATGAGTAAGGTCCTGCGTGGATGTGAGTAGCCCTAGAAGGCTTTGCCAAAGCTGAAAAGGCTGATGAGTTGATGACAAAAACCTTAGCACCAATGCCTGAATTTTGGTCCAACGGTCTTCCGGGGGATGAACCACTTGATGGAGAGTGTCGAAAACTGCCCCAATGTAACGACAAAGTTGTGCTGGTACCAGCTCTGACTTCTGAGGGTGAGGAATGAACCCGAGATGTCGCAGAACGAGCAGAGTAAACCAGATCTGAATGTTGAGAAGAGACTTGTCCGCTGCCCACATGAGGATGTCGTCTATGTAAACCTCGATGTGAATGCCCCGTAGATGGAGAAATGCCATGACTGGAGAAGTGATACGGGTGAAAAGCCATGGGGTGATGTTGACTTCGAACGGGAGGACTTGCCACTCGAACCGACGACCGTCGATGGTGAATCATAGGAAACGCCGATGACGAGGATGAATGGGTATATGAAGATTTGCATCTTGCAAATCAATGGAGGCCAACCAATCCCGGTGATGTACGTGGGCCCGGGTCGATGAGACTGACATCATCTTGAAATGAGGCGGTGGTGACAGGTGAAGTTTGTTGAGCCGCTTGAGATCGATGATCATATGCGTTTGATCGGAATCTTTCTTCGGAACAAGGAAGACATGACTGTAGAAACCAACGCTGTCCTCGGCTTGAGGCAACTCTCTGATGGCACCTTTGGCGATGAGCGTGGTGACAGAGGAAAGAAGCGTCTGAACGTGTCCTGCGGGAACTGGCAGTAGAGAAGGACGAGGTCGAGAGATGAGTCTGGGTTGGGACTGGAAGTCGAAGAGGAATCCGTTTTTCAATGTCTCGAGAACCCAGACGTCTGTAATGAGCTGCCAATTCTCCCAGAAGTGTTGCAAATGGTCGCCGACGACCTGATGACTGAAAGGACGGAAGGTGGGCAGATGAAAATCAATGGTACGAGGTTGGGAGATGGAATGCAGATAGTCACTTGTTGGAAGCACCTGTCCCTCTGAAAGACTTCCCACGCATGAAGACTTGTCGAAGGCACGAAAATTACCAGGCGGGAAACCCTCTCGCTGGAAAGACCTGGATGCTTGATTCCGATTTGACCTCTGGTCAAAGGAAAACGCTGGAGCCGCTGCAGAAAGGAGTCTAGAAGTCCTCTCCTCACAACTAGCAGGCATGACGGACTCGATTGCGTTGTTGAAGACACACTTAGAAGTTAACGGCTAATGCAACAGTTGGTTTATCGCAAAAAAACGGAACATCGGACTTAGTGTCGCAAAGCAATGTTTTTCGCTGTGCCTGAAGAAGTGAAACATAAGAAAAAGCACCTGCCTCAATGATATGACGATTAGACTAATGGACCACGGCTGAATTATGAATGACGGACCAGACGCTTGTAATTGTTGAGTGTGTCAATAAAACCTCGTAAGTAAGCGAAGCGACCAGGAGACAAAAGAGCCAAACCATCAAGTTGGAGTATAGCAGGATCTAACGTAAGACGAGATGTAGCAAATAGAAACCAGTCGGTGAATGACGTAATACGTTGAATTGCAAGCAACATCTCCAGAAGATTATCAACAACTTTGACGGGAAACCCAAGGGAAGATGATTTAGAAATCTTCAAAACTTGACCCAAATCCCGATCACGTCTGGGAGGTTTGTCTGGAAGAACGGCATCATGGCTTGGTAAAACGAAAAAAGTGGGTTTCTTAAACTTGTTGTCATCCTCCAGCTGACGATCAAAGATAACATAATTAGATGCCCAAGCCGGAGACGGTGCAATAGTAAGGGATGTCGTAGGCGAAACAGACAAGAAAGCGGAAGAAGCCGCTGTCGCACATTTAACTCTAGAACGAGAAAGTCGCTTAGGTGAATGGGAACGACATTGTGGCATACATTGTGGCAACGACATTGTAAGAAATCAACTGAAGTTGAACCCGAAGGCTGTAAATCCGAAACTCGAAAAGTCGCAGTAGAGCCGTAGTCTGCGAAGCTGTTTTGGACAAAACAGCTGTACAAGAAAGCCGAGATGCAGAGGCGAAGTCGAAATGCGTCGAAGGTTTTTCTTTTTCATAGATCTAGACTGTGGAAAGACGTCCGACAATATATTGGGCGAAGTAGTAACCCGCGAAGCTGAAATCTTTTGTTCGTCGATAACAAAAGACCACTCAGAAAAGCCCGGTCACTTGGAGACAGGATCCTTTGTTGTTGCAAACAAAGAAACGGACGTAGTCACCGACCCGCCAGACGAGTTCTTACCACCACGACCTAGACTGTCTGGAAATTTGTCAATATCAACCCGTCTAACTACACCACTAGTGAGAATGGTAGGACTGAGAAGATGAGATACTTCCAAACGTGAACTAGGAAGATCTTCATTAAATTCAATATCCCCGATGAGAGCAATTTCGTTTTGGTGTCTCTCGTCAGCAGATAACTAAGGTCCTCAGAAGCCCGTAACAAGAACGCCTGTCTAGCCTGGGCATAATTCTTCCAGGTAGCGTCGTCCCAGTTCAGGCACTCCATACACGTGGCCTGTCGATAGCAAAAAAAAATTTCACAGGTAAATTTTCTGTTATTAAGATAAAACTTACCTCACTTCCACTCTTTGCATTTTTTGTCTACATGAAATACCACAGTAAGAATTTAAATGACACAGTTATCTCCCCTGCTAGTCACCTGATAGCATAGCTACCCACAATTCTACTTCCTTCTTGTTCCACTGCGATACATGGTCTGGATGTATCATAGCGGGGAGGATGGGCGGGCATCACTGGAAGTGAGGTAAGTTTTAGCTTAATAACAGAAAATTTACCTGTGAAATTTTTTTGTTATTTGCGCTGAAAACTTACCTCACTTCCACTCTTTGCATAGAGTGCCACCGTAAGGTAGGTGGGCAAACTGATACAATCCGTGGTTAGTGATAAATGCCATACATAGTGACTAGTACAGAGTAGAAATCACAGATCTTCTACCTCACAGAGGATCCATGAGAACATACAACAGTAATAACCTGTATGCCTATGGTACACAGGGAACCTCTGTTGCTACTCTGACTTCAAGGCTGAGATGCAAGACACGCCCCCCCCCTTTTTTTTTCGAAAGGGGCCGAGAGAAAAAAATGCACTCAACCGCAAGCAGGGTTACAACTGTACGCCCGGACTTTTGTAGCTATATTGCTGGCCTCGGTCCCCCCGACACCCGCTGTGCGGTCACAAGTGGGCCGATGGAATAGAGGTCGTTACATGCCAACGTCATGTCCCGGAGATAGGAGGCAAATGTCGTGTTTGACCTCCATTAGCACGCCCTCATAATGTCAGTCACCGATCTGTTGGACCATAGAGGCCATGATGCCGCTAATGCCCTAATCTCGTGACCCGAAACGTTTACAAGCGCGGCTTGCCTATCAGTAGCCGTGGAGTACGCTAGCCGAATCGTATTTTTGAGCCAACTCGAGATAGTGTTTTTACTTATTTCTTGTTTGGCTTTGGGATCGAAAGGGATAAACAAACGCCTCCTTCCCGCTCTGATCTCCTCTGTACGATTCAGGTAACACGCAAGTGCCCGAACCGGACACATTAACATGTCTGATTCAAGACCGGACGAAAGGAAATCAGATAAGGCTGGAATTGTGAACTCTCGAGATATGGAATCGTAGAGGGCTTGATTCTTGGCCACAAACTCAGGTACTGTTGTGAGAACTACCTTGCTCCAGTCCCCAGAGTGTCTGATGTTCCTTTTATCGAGCGCATGCAGCTCTGACACCCTAGCTGCCGAAGCAAGAGCCAACAAAAACGAAGTTTTGTATGATAGATATTTTAGCTCAATAGCCTCTATTGGCTCGAAAGGTGGCTCTCCTAATTGCCGAAGTACTAAGGCTAAGTCCCACTTAGGTAATTTCGGAACAGCCGACTGACCAGTTATCTTGTATGACTTGATTAGTGCAGATAAGTTTGGATCAGTCGAGGGATTAATCCCAGTACCCAGTAGAATAGGTTGAGCAATAGCCGCTCTATAACCTTCTACCGTAGCAGGCACCAGGCCCCTATCCCTGAACAGGTACAATAGAAACTCTGCTACTTCCGGGATAGTTGCGCAGGATGGATTGATATCCCTCTCTCCACACCAAAGATCGAAGATTGCCCACTTTGAGTTGTATACAGCGGAAGAGGACGGTCGAATTGATTGTGCCATTCGGCGCCCAACCTCCGCTGAAAATCCCGCCTGAGCAAAGTGCTTCTTGAGCACTTGCACACGTGGTAGTGGAACAGTCCTGGCTGGCTGTGGAATATCGACGTTCCGGGCTGGCGCAATAGATTGTGCCATACCGGAAGCTGTCTTGGTACATCTACCAGAAGATCTAGTAGTTCCGGGAACCACGGCCTTGCTGGCCACCACGGAACAATCAGGTAAACAACACATGTGTGCTCGCGGATCTTCTGGAGTACCTTCGCTAGGATAGCTGGAGGAGGGAACGCATATGCTACCATCCTTGACCAGTCCTGCGATAGTGCGTCCACTGCATACGCCGACGGATCCGGGACCGGCGACATGAACAGTGGAAGTAGATTGTTGCGCCGAGTGGCGAACAGATCCATGTGTGGCATCTCCCAGACATGAGCTATTTGTTTTAGTATGTCTGGGTGAAGTTGCCACTCCGTGGGAATTATCTGATTCCGTCGTGAAAGCGAATCCGCTAAGACGTTCAGTACCCCCGGGATGTGCCTGGCCAACACCGATATGTTGTTGTCCCAACACAGACCGAAAAAGATTTCCGCTTGGCTTTGTAATTGCGGAGATCTCGTCCCCCCCTGCTTGTTGATATAGGACACAACTGTTGTGTTGTCCGTCGCAACCAACAGGCATGTGTCACTGCCATAAACTCCAACACGTTTATATGGTAGGAGCGTTCCTCGATTGTCCATAACCCGGATGTCGACTTGGACTCGAGGTAGGCTCCCCATCCTTCCATAGATGCGTCCGTGAACAGGTGATGTGACGGACGAAACGGAAGTAGGGACACACCTGGCATAACGTTGAGTGGATCCAGCCACCATAGGAGGCATTGTTTGACTAGCGGTGTTACAGGTATCCACGGATTCAACTGCCTTTCGACCCATTGATGATTGAAGTAAATCATTAATGGCCGAAGCTGCAACCGCCCTCTTGGGGTTACGTCCTGTGTTGACGTCAAGAGGCCGATTATCGCAGCAAAGTGTAAAGCCCTGGCCTGAGATAACTTGAGGAACTGAGGTATCTTCGTCGTTATCTTTAGCCATCGATCTTCTGGGGGTTTGGCGAGAGCTCGTAGCGCATCGTATTCCACCCCCAGAAATTTGCGCCTTTGCGAAGGAATCAGCTCTGATTTCTCTTCGTGTGGGATGTATCCCAGAGAAGTCAATATCCTTAAGACAAACTGGGTGTCTAGGATTAACTGCTCCTTGCAGGCATTCCTTAGCAGGGAGTCGTCGATATAAAAGTGGTACTTTATACCTAGACTGTGCAGGAATTGTGCCACTGGTGTAAACACTCGTGTAAACACCCAAGGGGAAGTGGACAGGCCGAACGGAAGCACTTGAATTTGGAAGCGTCGTTTGCCGACCATGAATCTCAAGTACTTCCTGTCCCCCAGATGTATCGGGATATGCAGGTATGCATCCCTTAAATCCAGAGAAGTCAGCCATTCCCCTTGCCTGAGTACTGTCCGGATAGACCGGAAGGACTCCATGCGGAAGTGTGGCGGTGGAGTGAGGTAGTCCTTGTTGAGGCGCTTTAGGTTTATAACCATGCGCATCTCGGACGTGTCTTTCTTGGGGACCAGAAAGACCGGCGAATAGAACCCGGGTGACGTGTCCCAAACCGGAAGCTCTATTACAGCTGCCTTCTCTATCAGCTTGTCCACAGAGGACTGTATTGCTGATAGATGACCCGTTCGTAATGGTATACGAGACGGAAGGGGATGAGCAGTCAAGGGAGGAAGCGTGTCGAACAATAGGCGATAGCCGTATCTGATCGTTCGAATGACCCACGCTTCCGTCCCGATCCTTATCCAGTTCCTCCAAAACAACTGCAGCCTTCCCCCTACCGGAAGGTCTAGTTGCTGGGGAACTGGAAACGTTATGTCTCGGTGTTCCCGCCATACCGGAAGCCACCCGGTACGGCCCGAGACATCAGGAATCCTTCTTCGACTGCTTAGATTTCCCCTTACCCTGCTTCTTATGGCCATAGGTAGATACTCTAGGCTCTAAAGAAGCAGGCGCTTGGCTTTGCTGTTGGCCGGAAGCACCCTTATTAGCCTTGGAACTAGGCGGGTTCTTCTTAGCCTTCTTCGCCTTTGGACCCGACCCGGAAGCCATAGGTCTCTTAGACGAAGCACCGGAAGCAACTGACCTGTCATGCTCTATACGATCCATTTCAGGTCGAACTTCGGCAACAGCATCACCAAACAGTAAAGAAGGAGCCGTAGATGTCTCTAGTAGACTCCTCTTTACAGCTTCCGGTGTGTAACTATGCATAAAAGGAATGAAGGCCTTTCTCCTTAAATACACTAGCATAGAAGATAGGTAGGCATTGTGTACCAGTAAATCTTCTACAGCACCGGAAGCAATCTTCTGGTAGTCAAGAACGAGGTTTATACCCTCCTGTAACTGTTCTTGACTGTCCGCGCCCGACAGCGAGAATAAACCATCCTTTATGGCTTTAAGAAACCAATCGAGGTGATTCGTAATCGCCACTCCTTGTCGAGCAGTTTCCTCAAGTACTGCGGCCTGTTTGTTCGTGCAAGGAACATCTGGATTACTAGGCACTTTACTATTGCTAGGACATAAATACTGAAAGTCGCCGTTCACCTCTGCAGACCGGAAGCTAAACGGTGAGTTATGTACGCCGTAACTTCGTATGTTTGGCTTCTGTACTGGGAACGGACCAGAAGATCCTGCAGGGCGGAAGCGAGCTTTAGGTCTCAGCCTTACTGCACGTTCCTCCTGCGTAACGGGTTCTGCTAAAGTTCTATGGAACAAGTGGCAAATAGAATGCATAGCAGTTGAGGCCGGAAGCGTGGTAGCCGATCTCGTAACCCGATTTGACTCTCCTGATTCAGTTTCAATATCCCCCGCATGCGGGACCGGAAGCTGCATATCAGGAATTAAGTCATAGATGCCAGAAATAAGCTCATAATATTTCCTAGCATCCGGATCAGTATTGGTAGGTTCATTCAATTCAGATCTACCGTACTGGTCCCTATCCACTTCCATAGCTTCCGGGGCTTCCTGCCAGGAGGGAGTATTGGAAGGGATAGTCCTCGACAAATTAGCTTCCGGTTTCCTAGACTGTTCAGTCAAAACCGGAAGCAGTGGCGTACTACTTCGGAATTGACTGGTCATCATCTCTCTCAATTCCTTCATTTCCTCACGTTGCTGTTCCATACCGCGCAGTATGGCAGCCAATGTGGGATCAGTCACTTGAGAGTGGACCGGAAGCAAGGCCTGACGAGGTGTGTTCACACTCAAGGACCCTCCAGCTGGACGTGAGCACGGCCACTGTAAAGGTCGGTGAACTGGCATACGAGGTCGTAAACCGGAAGCACGTATAGGAGGACGCATCATACGTAATAATCCCGGTCCCGTACCACGAACACCCCCGGAAGCAGATATCTGACCTAAGCCACGCAAGGGCGAAGGTAGACCAGCAACCGGATGCCGCATAATTTGACCTGATCTGATTGAGGGTTCTTGATAACGCAACTCAGACACAGGCAAAAAATTTGACATATCATAGGTACCTGAATACATACCATACTGCCGTTGTTGCGGGAACCTTAATCTCTGGTGGCCCAGAAGGCTCGTAGACACAAACGTCTCGGCAAGGGGACGAGGAAGGCCACCAGAGTAACCGGAAGCAGGTTGGGAAAATTCAGACAAACCGGAAGCAGCAGTTACAGGCATAACTGAGCGACCGGGAAGTCCAGGCCTCGACAGCGTCGAGGAAGGTATCTTCCCAACCCCGGATCCAAATGAAAACTTAACATTAGGCCCCTCACTAGTACTGCCTAAGTTTTCGTAGTCATAAGTTGACCCCGATCGAGAGATCGGAGTCCCCTGGCTTTCCCACGCTAAGCCTGGATCCGTTACCGATCTCCCTTCATCGTCGTATCCAGGCGTCCGCTCAATTGGAATCTCCACGTCCACAGTCGTCGTAGTGCCAGACTCCAAATCTTCGATTATCCCTTCCACCTGTACCAACCGGGTCGTTGCCTTACCTGACTGACCCTTCGCCTGGTCTGAAATGGAAGCATCGTGAGCGGGGGGGGGCGTTTGTTTATCTTTATTTACGTTCAATAGGCTGACTAACGTAGACCCAGCTACAGAACTAACAAGCCCCCTAGACTCCTCGCCTACGCTAGTACGAGGATACTGTGCTACATATGTCTCGTTGGCGAGATTGGTAGGCCTAACGACACCATTTCCCTCGTTAGCTGCCAGAGAACCGGCTAGATACACCTGGAATATGCCGGGCGCCCACACAATACACTCTTCACAGGCCGTGTCCCATGTACAGATTCTTCCCTGGCGGCATGGCGGACACGTTGAGTGAAGGTCATAACTAGGCTTGTCACCTCCACAAGACATGCATGACAATTGAGACATATTTTGAGCCATTTTTACGCTGATAACTTATAGAATACTTCCCAAAGGACTTCTTGCAGGAAATCAGACGTCTGAGGTAATCCAACTGTGAGTAGTTTCGCTAGAAAAGGCACTTTTTCACGGAGTTGACAATGTTTACTTCCAGCCCTACGAAGCAGTAGAACAAGAAGGGAGTAGAATTGTGGGTAGCTATGCTATCAGGTGACTAGCAGGGGAGATAACTGTCATTTAAATTCTTACTGTGGTATTTCATGTAGACAAGAAATGCAAAGAGTGGAAGTGAGGTAAGTTTTCAGCGCAAATAACGATGTCCTTTGCACAAGAAACAGAATGAGTGAGAGTCCAAAACAGACCAAAAACGCCGACAAGAACAGCAAGATTTAGAATTCACAGGGACAGTAAGATCCAACATTGTGATCCAAGTAAACTGCAAGTAATTAGCTTAGAGAAATAACACTAGGTTATGTCCAAACTAGCAAAGATAGGAGCTCCGTCAAAACACAACTGCGCGCGAGCAGTTGCAGGAAGAAAGAGGAGGTTTTCATGAGAGCGCAGGTGCAGAGTAACCCGACTGAGCTCCCTAAGGGGAGATAAATTTTGTTCTGCAAATGGAATCTCCTACGGGGGATTAAGGCTAAGCAATAGCAGGTGTCGATTTGAGGAATAAATGGTGACTTTTAATGATTTCTTGACTTTGGGGTCACAGTGACCTTGACCCACTCACCAAAAATTAGAACTGTAGATAGAAAACTGTCAATGATCAATGATTTCCTGATTTTAGGCAACATTGACCTTTGACCTCTGACCTCGACCTCAACTTTTGGTATGCGACACATCGTCTCCACCTAGGGTATTCACTCACAAAAAATTGCAACTGTGGATAGAAAACGTTCACAGATATGGACCAGACACGAACACTTCAGTGATTTCCTGTTTTTTTAGGCCAGTGACCTTTGACCTCGACCTTCATTTTGGTATGCAACACATCGTCTCCCCGTAGGGTGTCCACTCACCAAAAATTGGAACTGTAGATAGGAAACTGTCCCTGATATAGACCGGACACGAGAACGGACAGACGGATGGAAACCGCCATCACGTAATACGTCCGCCTTTTGGCGGGCGTATAAAAAGTGGAGAAAAAGTTGCATCATGGGATTGACGCATGCGCATTGGGACAGGCTGAACTGTGCTATTTTTAGATTTTTACTTGTTAGCTCCCGTTTGCACACGAACGCAATATGTCAGTAAGGTCAGTTTTCAGCGCAAAATATTTATACATTATTCTTAGCATAACACTTTCTTTGAATGCTGGGAAAATATAGTTTATATGTATAAAATTATGTTCATTATGACCAGTTCAAAGCATTCTCCTGTGTTTAAAGATAAGGCAAAGTGAATTTATATGAACCAGTAGCTGATCATCAGCTGAAGTCTCGGGTCACTGCACAGACAGGGGTTCATACTTTGCAAGTTTATGGATCAGCGGAAACACATTCTCCAATTGTCAGAGTTTGTAGCCTGCCAAAAGTCGGTGTAACATCCTCCGAATACACTACACGAGAATAGGCGCACACGTGCGCATTCAGTATGTAACAATTTTGATCGACGATGGGAGCATGTACGGTAATTTCCCTATTAATTCACCTTCCAAATTTAATTCGAAAACGGCCGATTTTTCCCGTCGTGATTTTGTCCATCCTAATAAAACGAAAACGGGAGCATTTTCAATATACCCGTGAAACAATAAATTCGAACACTCCCGTTTTCGCCACGGAGTTCGTGCCGATGAAAGTAAAGTGAATATGTTACTAGAATCTCGTATAGTATATCGGCGTATGCTATTATTTGTAAACGCAGAGAAACAACAGGGAATGGTACAATATAATCAGACTGAATTACTATTACTTACAGTCTATAAGGAAAAAAATTGATTCAATTAACTCCGCAGTCCAGTAATTTTATCCTAACTTGATCGCGTTTAGCCACAGTCGGGAAAAATATATACGGTAGTCCCCCGCACGTGGTCGAGTGTCTGCACACGGCCCGCTATTGAATCATTCTTCAGTTTCCAACGTTCGTATATCAAATATCTTTCTTTCAACCAGCATTCCTTTATTTGAAAAACACGGTGAATATTTTCCGAGAAAGCAGAACTGCGTGCGAATGAATTCTGTTTGAAGGGAACATAAAAATCACCGACAACGATGGTCGACGTGACACGCTCTTAGGAAATTTTCATGGCGCTCCTTTTCTGTTCAAGTCTTTACGGTGGTTCAACGTCCCTCATTAATTCATGGCCCCTTTAACTTTTATACGTTGGTGATTAAATAGAATACATTTTATGCCAATATATTTTCAGATGAAGCCGGCTATCGATCTGACCTGGAGTCAACAATCGCATGCCGCGGTTATAATTTGGATATTAGTGTTGTTTAGATTTTTTTTTCTAGAAAAATGAAATAAATCCATCCACGATATGGTTCTCAGTACTGCACTGACAAAATCATCATGATATTGAACATACGAATATATTTTATAACTTTCCTCAACTAGATTCTCTGAAAGACTGAATTAATTTCACTAAACCGTTGAGAAACGGGATTGTACATTTGCTGAGCTTTTCGTCATGATTCTCCGATCAGAATACAATCACAACTTACATACTAGTAGTATAGATGATCTAATTTACCGGTTAATTGAAATGTCGATTTCTGTATATTTCCTGAAGTGGATCAGGTTATATTTACTGAGTGTATATTTATAAATTATGGAAAAGCTACAGTCGGGCCAAATCTCAAACCAGAAAGACGATCGGATGCAGGTAAAAGTTTTTCTTTTCAAGAATTAAACATTGTTGAATGACTTGATTTTGAGTCGGCAGTCATATATTGTGAAGCAGGAACTTTCAATCATGTGATATTATTGAAATTACCATGCAGTTTATGTGAAATACGAACAACTGAACAGCAGGCAACAGGCTCAAGTGAATGGTGACGATTTGATACAAAAGTGTCAAACGGATGCATATATATGAGAATATAGCACTTTATTTTATTACAGGAGCACTACGATAACAATATATAACATAAAACGGCATAAAATAAAAGCATCATACATGTAATTTACTGAGGCACTGTGTACTGGATTTAATTTATCAGAGATTAAAGCTACAAGTTTTCAAATCGGCACATTCAGATGCGGACAAACTGGTCTCAGTCGATCTTCATTTCCGGGGGGAATATCTTCCGCAGAAAATCCAAGGAAGTCTTGATCGTCAGAGTCGACCAACTGAAACTCAGGGATAGTCTTGAGGTTGTGACACTGGCCATAAGGCAAAACACTCCTGCTTATTTAGATAATTAGATAAACTTAAAATGAAAAAGTTTTAACAAAATACACCTATCGTTTAACGCAACATAGACAGGAAATCACACAGTTGACATGCAGTTTTCCCCACCAGGGGACAAAAACAAATTTTGCGATGTGAAGCGCCGACAACAATCATCTCTGCATGTGCTCTGTTTTGTTCAAATATAGTTATCATAAAGACTTACCTCTTTCCCGTTTAGTGAAATATTTTATTGTTAATGAAAATACTTCTTATGAATACCCACGAACTTACCGAAATTCCAGCAATAAAAATTCTTTGGAATTACACCCCGCATTTTTACGCCAAGAATCAAAACATCGCTATCGCCATTCTAATTCTAAACAAATTTGAGAAACATTTAAACTGCAATAGGTAAAGTTTCTGAGATGAGAACTTACCAGTAGCTAATTAATATTCAGAACGATATCATACTTCGACCCCATACTTTTAGTAAAATGTTACAGTACCGGTACCGTAATAGATATTCTCATACTTGAAAACAAACAAATCGAAACCTGTATTGCCGACTGACACTCGGTTCTCTTGTACAATCCGCCGTTAATTCTACATGAATTTATTTCGTTTCATAGGTCCGGGATATTTATTCAAGTCCTGGATGGTGTGTGTAAAATCATGCACAGTGAACTATGGCAGTCCGCTTATCTGTCTAAAGCTTCGTGATACAGGCCTACACAAATTTGCCGTTGGTTCATTTTCAGGGTTCACAACAACAACGTTGACATATCGAACGACTCGAACATGGAATACTCTAATATGTGTTACGTGTTTATAGTTTTATATTTCCAGAATATTCTTTCAATTCCATGTCAGTTAGGTTTCATAATATAGATCATAGCTAATACTGAACAAAAAGGAAGGAATACGTTCAATGTTTTGGCCTACTTTTACGATGTTATTATGACACAAGGCTATTCTATGGATAACAACTTCTTTATTGCTGTAGAGCTGACGTTTCGTTGGAGATACTTCCAACTTTTTCAAATCTAATTACACACACCAAGTCAAGGTTAAGCGATAAGAGGCTTTTAATGGAGGAACGTTTGTCGGAGGATACATTAGCGAATACATGAACATGCATAGTCATGAATACAATACATAATGCTTATCAGATTCATGCATAATCAAGTTCATATGAGGAAGCAGTAGTTAGCGTATACATGACAAATTTGAATATTCATGCTGGTTATATACATGTGTAAATACAGAAACAAAGAAGCATGCATTTAGTATTTCAAGCGACATGCGGTTACAGAATTCAAGTCATGCAGTAAATGAATACATGTACAATAATATATTAACAGTGACATATGTAAATATTCTGTATAAACAATAGCCCACCAAGCCGCAGGCCCCCCAAAACAGAGACTGACGAAACTATAACCGTGGCTTAAGGATAAGGGATCTCATTAGCGGAGATGCCAAGATCTTTTCATCAAGCCACAGCTCCAAATAGCTCTTGTAGAAACGTGCCGATCTATATGATTCGATTAACAAGATGGACCCTACATTTGTACAGAGACACAAATCAGACTAAATTGTTTCTCTTAATCTACAAAACATCCTGCTATACTCCGCAGTTTAGGCAAACTTGTATCGGAGTGCTTTGAAACCTATAAGATTTGTTAGAGAAAATGCCATTAAAAACAGAGCCATTAAAAACAGAGCCCAGAGGGTACTGTGAACGGGATTAGACCCTTCTAATAAAGGATAGAATTGAAGAAGCGACGTAGGGGTAATAGGGAGGGCTCTTTGAGGCTTGTGCAACTTAATACGGGCCAACCCTCTCAACAACAAGCAAAGTTCAACAGAACTAAATCAGGGTTAAGGAAAATCGAGAAGCAGGTGCAATAACTACACACCACATAAATAAGAAACCGCCCTGACCTCAAATTCATAAGAGGCGGCAACGAAACACATTTCTCTTAGACATTCCTGCAGAAATAGAATTTTGCTTAACCCGATTTAACACAGTCACGGAAACTTGTTATCACAGTAAATTCGTACCCATTTCTCCCTTAAAAGGAGATCCCATAAAATCAAACAAACCATCACGCTAACTTCGCTAATTTAAGTAGCTCTAACGCGTTAGTGCTCAACTGCCTGACTTGAATGCTTCTGGGAATGAAGAATGGCAGAAGAACTTACCAAATTGAAAATTTAGATATTATTATTTGATCACTTCATCAACACTGCTGATATTTTCCGACAGATTACTCGACATTCAGAATTGAATTGAAAATATTTCATTCGTAACGATTTAGACAGACCTAAACTTTAAATTAAAAATGTTTAATTCATAACGATTTAGCCAAAACTGAACTTTCAATCCATTCATTATCACAAAATCTACTCACTTTATAGGCAGCGAATATAAATAGCCTTGCCGGCAATTGACGAAATAACGCGATGGTAAATTGGAATAAAATCCACGTGGACGATAGGCCTACAAGAATCCATGCCCAGAAATAAATAACAGCCAGAAAAGCACGTAATATTAGGGTAGGGCATGAATTTGTAGGACTCACAGTCTATCGTACCTGTACAACATGTATATGTATAACTCAGTCTATCATACCTGTGTAACACAGTCTATCGTACCTGTGTAACTCACCCAGTCTATCGTACCTGTATAACTCACAGTCTATCGTACCTGTATAACACAGTCTATCGTACCTGTACAACATGTATATGTATAACTCAGTCTATCATACCTGTGTAACAGTCTATCGTACCTGTGTAACTCACCCAGTCTATCGTACCTGTATAACTCACAGTCTATCATACCTGTATAACACAGTCTATCGTACCTGTATAACACAGTCTATCGTACCTGTATAACTCAGTCTATCATACCTGTACAACATGTATATGTATAACTCAGTCTATCGTATCTGTATAACACAGTCTATCGTACCTGTATAACTCAGTCTATCGTACCTGTATAACTCACAGTCTATCGTACCTGTATAACACAGTCTATCGTACCTGTATAACAGTCTATCGTACCTGTATAACTCACAGTCTAGTATCGTACCTGTATAACACAGTCTATCGTACCTGTATAACTAAGTCTATCGTACCTGTATAACACAGTCTATCGTACCTGTATAACACAGTCTATTGTACCTGTATAACACAGTCTATCGTACCTGTATAACAGTCTATCGTACCTGTACAACATGTATATGTATAACTCAGTCTATCGTACCTGTATAACACAGTCTATCGTACCTGTATAACAGTCTATCGTACCTGTATAACACAGTCTATCGTACCTGTACAACATGTATATGTATAACTCAGTCTATCGTACCTGTGTAACACAGTCTATCGTACCTGTATAACAGTCTATCGTACCTGTATAACTCAGTCTATCGTACCTGTATAACACAGTCTATCGTACCTGTATAACAGTCTATCGTACCTGTATAACTCACAGTCTAGTATCGTACCTGTATAACAGTCTATCGTACCTGTATAACAGTCTATCGTACCTGTATAACTCACAGTCTATCGTACCTGTATAACACAGTCTATCGTACCTGTATAACTCACAGTCTATCGTACCTGTATAACACAGTCTATCATACCTGTATAACACAGTCTATCGTACCTGTATAACTCACAGTCTATCGTACCTGTATAACACAGTCTATCATACCTGTATAACACAGTCTATCGTACCTGTATAACACAGTCTATCATACCTGTATAACACAGTCTATCGTACCTGTATAACACAGTCTATCGTACCTATACAACATGTATATGTATAACTCAGTCTATCGTACCTGCATAACTCACAGTCTATCGTACCTGTATAACTCACAGTCTATCGTACCTGTATAACACAGTCTATCGTACCTGACACGGTCTTTAAGAGGAAAATTTCACACTCGGGATTCAGTGAAGAATCTCGTGCTAGTCATTTATTTCTACTGATTTGGGCATACGGAAGAGCACTCGGGATGATCTCGCTTAACCTTATCCTTGAGCCAACAAGATGCACATATGTGAACTACCTGGCGTTCTGTGCCTCTAATTATTGTCGAGTGGGGACCGCTGTGAAAGCATTTCTGTCTCTGGAAGGCAGAGCAAAACCAAACCGATTCAGAATCCCTGTTTTGATAAGGCATTGTCCTCCTACTAATAACATGCCTGGCCAAAAGAGGAATTTCAATATCTCTAGTATCGTCTAACCATGATCTTAACCCTAACTCTATTTGTCGTAACCAGGCAGCATAGAAGTTTAACAGCGCTTCCCACTCATAAACATTTTGATAATATGAAATTTTCTTCAACAATTTCAATCTGCCCGTTTTCTCTGCACTAGGCGTGCGATCACTGGATATAATCTCTAACTCTCCTGCCACAAAGGTCTGGAAAGTTAACTGTTTAAAAGTTAAGTCGCTATTGAAATATTCAAACTGCAAGGCAGTATGCGGCCAGATTTGCCGAAGCTTGACCGAATCAGTGGATCTGGCGTTTATTCCAGAATTGGATGATTGCTTTTTCGATTGAGCCGGATACTGCCGTGCGCCTTCATCAATAATCTTATTTTCTACTTCGTCATCGGACGAAGTTTCCTGTAATCCAAATGCTTTCATTCTAGAATCAACTACCTCATTCAAATGCTGAATATTTCGTAAGTCACTAATTGTCACTTTTCTATCACTGGCGGGTAGTTTAGTTGGACGATTCGAATCATAAGACAGTTCATTGTCCACTAAGGAATTACCTTCGGCTCTCGTAGCTTCCAAATCTCTTTTTGCCTGCGCAATTTTCTCTCTCAAGCGCTGCTTTTGCCAGGTATTCTTGGATAGCTCATGTTGACGTGTCGCCTGTCTGGCTTGGTCCTCTGTCTGTTGAAGTTCTCTCCTCAGAGCGACCATTTCCTCGTCAACACCTGCCGAAAGCTGTTGTTGTTGCTGGCGTAGATCGGATGCATTCTCCATCACTTGGGGCGTTTCCGTCAAGGAGTGGAAGAATTCTCCGCTGATCGCACCGTCAAGTTCCAGCCGCCTGGGATCCTCGGTGGGAGACGCAGTGGTAAGCTCGCCGTCCATCTCGTCGTCCAGCGCCGTCAAATCGCTCGTAAAATTCCAGCCGATATCGTGAAATACTGCGTAGTTTTGTTTGGTTTTCCCCTGGTTTCGGGCCGATTTTCGATTCATGTAGGCCTTTTAGGACTGACGATAACCCAGGAGTTCACAGACTTCTCATCAATATCCGTTTGGCAATAGCAACGACTCGTACGGCTAAAGGGTGTCCAATACTCGATTTCGAAATTTTCAAATCCAATCTCAATTCAACGTCAACGGTCAACAAACTTAGAACAGATTTCTCAATTTTCAAAACCATGTATACTGTCCTAGACAAACGAACTTCGAGTGAGATAGAACACCAAAACACCTGAATATAAAGGCCGCCAGCTTGGGTAGCGCGAAAAATAGGTGTGAACAGAATTCACCGGACCACTTGGTGATTTGTAATTAGGCATTTTGGAGATCCAAAATAAGCTTTGGTAACTGCGGAAGAGATTCTGTACAGAAACCTATTGGAAACTGTAGCGACACAGTTTTCAATAGGTTTTCGGCAATTTTTTTTTTTATATATTTCAAGACCACATCCGGTCTAACAAAAATGTACATAAAATAGGCTTTCAAATACGGGTGGGGGGGGGGGCGGGTGCATTTTGCTCCTAAAATAAGGCGTTTTTCGCAAATCGCCGCTCGTCTATATGATGCGCCGCATTAATACAAGACCTATCAGTAAAACCCCAGATACTGTCACCATAATTAATAATCGGCCAAACAAGGTTGTCGTACAACTTAGTATATGTTGCAAAATACATATCTCCGATATATTTACATTTGGCCCTTACTAGTCCTAGATCTCGACTTGCAGATTTTGCAACACATTAAGCCATTTCGTTGTAATCCAAATGCTCAGTGAAAACGAGACCCAAGTACGTATATTATACATGAACAGGTACAATAAAAGCGTACCTGAGATACAACATATATCACGAATCGTTAGATTCTTGGTATGTGCTTTAGAATAGGTTAACCGGAAGACTATATTGTGAAGTCATGTGGCTCTGTCAGTATGTCGGCACCTCTTCCCACTTCCCTTATATGTGTTGTAATTCATCTAGTTTCAAGGTCCTCTTTAATAATGAATAATCGGGTATTCCTTTTGTAGTGTCAATAGAGTTGAAACATTCATGTTTGCTGATTCATTCACTGGCTACATATATCGTCTGTTTGCCTATTTGTTAGATGCTGTGCAAAGTGAGACAATTTCACTTAGAGACACCAAACATTATTGCAAAAACTTGCATGATGTCCAAATGAAGTCAGAATCAAAGCGGAGCTGGGATACATTATCAAAAATAAAACTGAATAAAACTAATGGTAATGATTTTATGTCGAGAACATCGTGATGAATTGCTGTCATCGTCATCAATTTTCGCGATTGGCCTATTTTCTGTGACAGCATCCATTCCAACTGCATAAGAAGTAAAAATAATGAAAACTCGAGATGGTTTCTGACAAGAGAGAATCGGTCAATACTTTTTCAATGATGTCAGTAAGACATGATGAACGATTGAGCTCGAACCGATTGTCTTCAATTCGTTCACCAGTTAAATATTTACTTTAGAATCGATTGGTCACCCATCGAAAATCTTTATTTTTCAGATAAAATATATTTTATAATGTGCATTTATTGCTACAGAAAAAATATACATTTTTATGGACAATGGTATCCAAATCTTACTACATAGTCCCCATGAATAAAACTACATATCGCCACATCATCCGGATGCAAGATTCAAGCCATTACAGTAGTTTCAACCACGAATATCGTTCTGTTTTAAATTTTTCTATCGTATCATTTTTCATAACGAGTGACTGTTCAATATGTATGTATTCTTTGTAATCATGCTGTGAGCCGGCAATATATAAAGCTTGTCGTTGACATCTACAATTGTTGATATAGTATTCGGTATTCAGCAGAAGGAAATTGATTGACTTAAACTGTGCTCTTCTGTAAAATGTCGGGTTTTCTGTACCCACTATTTACCTCATCAAGAATGCCATATTCGTAAAATAGATCCTCGATTGTTTCAGTCTGCTGTTTACAAAAAAAACATTATACATTTATTGTCATTCCTTACATTGTTTTGTACAAGATTTGTGTTAGTTGTTAGAATACGATGGTTTATTCCGTACTGCAGTCATTTTGTCTTTTTGAAACACTTTTTAAAGATTAAAAGGTATTTCTATATTGTATGCCAGTCGTGGTACCAGTTATTGTATGCCAGTCGTGGTACCAGTTATTGCATGCCAGTTGTGGTACCAGTTATTGTATGCCAGTCGTGGTACCAGTTATTGCATGCCAGTCGTGGTACCAGTTATTGTATGCCAGTCGTGGTACCAGTTATTGTATGCCAGTCGTGGTACCAGTTACTATATGCCAGTCGTGGTACCTGTTTCAACTTGCAGTGGCTCGTGTGCGACTTAATGCTTTACAAACAACCCAATACTCTAAATAACTAGATTTTGTGTTATATAGTCATACACCCATGCTCTCCATGCTTTTTGAAAAGGCTTAACGAAGCAGAAATGTGCATCAGTCATGTGATTGTTGGCAGTTTGAATGTTGGATACCTCCATCTTCACTATTGACGTTTTCTCGTAAGCCGTCGTCCACAAAAGAATTCTTGTGTCAATTATCAATGAAAGTAAAACAAACACAAGATTGTTTGCTGTATGAGAGAAGCGATGAGCAGTTTTCAAGGATGACATCCAGACAATAGGATGTTTTTTACATAAAGTCCTTATCACTTATCAGTATTCCGAAGAAGTTTAATAGATATTTGGCTGTTAGACGAAGAATCATTTGATAATGTTGGGGAATCTGAGGTTACGGATCTATCAAAGTCTCCCAGTATCAATGAGTTATTGTTTGTTTTGCTGTGAAATACCCGGGGATGATCAATCAAATATATATATATATATATATTGAGAGAATGAAGTGGAATTTGACCAGTCTGCAAAATTTATTAAAGCATTAGAAGCATCAAGAGATAATTGTGGAAAATTGTAAACGCTATGCAATTGAACCCATCGGCCATCCATTCAGCCGTAAAAAAAAATGTGACAATAGTTGTCGGGGCCACTTTTTAAGGTGACCTAAAAAGGGAAAACTCGCGAAATAGTTCAATATCAGGCGCTCTAAAACAGCCGAGTGGTTCAATACAGAGTGTCGATGTGAAAGGTAATATTGCATTGATCATGCGGAGAATTAAATAAGCAATATGCTGATATTGATCATCAATATGAATCAATGTAAAACTCCTTTTAGGTAATCTGGAAACAAAAGAGATACACGATTAAGAAAGCCAGATAGTTGTTGAGTAACTCAATTTCATGATTTTTTAAGATCCGAACTGCGTTCTTGTTTTGAATAAAGAAAAGCAAATGCGTGATGGAGAATTTACAGATGAAGTTATTTTTTGACAAGTTAGATGTGAGAATTACACTTAATAGTTTACAGAATCTTTAACTTCCCTAAATGCAGATCAAACACATTGATTGGATTATGTTCTACATCATTATCTTAAATATGGTTCGGAAATCTTGGCGCCAATAGCAGTAGAACTGTTTAATGCAATATTTGACTATACTCCTATATTCCTATACTGAAGATCGAAGGAATCATATTATCAATACGCAAAGTCGGCATCATCGAAAACTGTTGACCGCTTCTCTCTTGCAGGAAACTAGCCTATGTTTATGTATACCATGATTGTCTTTTTGAATTTGGTGCTAATACTGTTATAGGAATAGGTCTTTGGATTATAGACACGGATATTCTTTAATGACGACGAACACGACTATTCATAGACATTTTCGCAAACTTACGTATCTCATCGTACAACTGCAGATATCTGAAAGCATCTCTCTCAGAGGTTAAAGAACTGTATGATATTAGTGATATCTGTTTATTACAAGAGACCTGGCTCTACAAGCACGATCTTGGTATGCTTGGCTCTATTAATTGTGATTTCTCTGGTCGTGGTATTTCTGCTGTTGACGACACTGTTCTTACTAAGGGCAGACCACATGGTGGTATTGCAATTTTGTGGCGAAAATCTATTGGCTCTAAAATTGACTTTATTGAGTATGATGACACCCGTATAATAGGAATCCGTATTGTATCAGCTCATACTAAACTCCTTATATTATGCATTTATATGCCCACTGATTGCCCTGAAAATCTTGATACCTTCCTTGACTGTCTTGGCAAAGTGAGGGCGATTATGGAGGAATCTGATATTCCGAACTTTCTTGCCATAGGTGACTGGAATGCCCATCCCTCACGCCCCTTCGGCACTGAACTTATTAGTTATTGTGCAGATTACAATATGTTTTTATCTGATTTCGATCGTCTTCCCCCTGATACGTATACGTATGTTAGCGATGTTCATTTATCTACTTCTTGGCTGGATCATTGCATTTGCTCATACAACGTCGATCAATCGATACGGTCAAAACAAGTATTATATGATATTTTCTCCTCTGATCATAGGCCTCTGTTTATATGTCTTGACTGTGATATATTACCTAACCTAGAGAAAAGTAATAAGGTTACCCGAAACTATGTGATAGATTGGGGCTCTCAAGGTGAAAATGACATTTTTAGATACAGTTATTCTGTTCAACAACACTTATCTCAATTATCTATCCCTATCGATGCAGTACTGTGTGATAAGACGGATTGTGGGGAACATCACTCGGATGATATTTGTTCCTATTATAATAATATTGTTCATGCCATGTCTGTTTCGGGTATAGAAACGCTTGCCAAAGTACGGACCAGTAAGGAATATATTGTTCCTGGATGGAATGAATGCGTGGCCGATTTACACGCGCATGCCAGAACTGCTTTTCTTCTTTGGCGAGAACACGGGGGCCCCCGTACTGGACGAATAGCTGATTACATGTGCCGCACCAGGAGGCAATTTAAATATGCCCTTCGTAACTGTAAGAAACAGGAATTACATATTCGGGCCGATAAGATGGCACAAGCACTGTCTGGTAAATCTAGTGATGATTTCTGGAAAGAGGTTAAAATCTCTAATTCTAAATGTATGACCTTGCCCTGTCGTGTTGATAGTGTAGAGGGTGAGCATGATATAGTTAACTTCTGGAGGGATAAATTCTCCAATATTTTTAATTGTGTAAATAACGTAACCTGCAAGTCTGATGTCTTGTTTGCGCTTGACCAGTACAGGTCTGGCTTTCCGAATATACCCACTGTTGGACCTGATATTTTGCGTCAGTTGGTCAATGGCATGAACAGCAATAAATCACCGGGGTTTGATGGTTTAAGTTCTGAACATCTGAAATATTCACCTAATGAGTTTTTCATACATTTATCTATGTGCATAAATGCAATGCTTTTCCACGGTTGTCTTCCAAAAGAGCTAACATATGTTATTATTACGCCTATTGTCAAGGATAAATCTGGCGATATAACCAAATCTAATAATTACAGGCCCATTGCTGTAGCCACTGTTATGTCTAAAGTATTCGAGCTACTCATTCTACATCACTGTGAAAAGCATTTGTACAGCTCTGATTTTCAGTTTGCTTTCAAACCGGGCCACTCGACCGATCAGTGTATATACGTTTTAAAGGAGGTGATTAATTTTTATCGGTCTAATGGTAGCCCAGTTTTTGTATGTTTTCTAGATGCGAGCAAAGCTTTCGACAGAGTCAATCATTGGAGGCTTCTAAAGAAATTAATTGATAGAAGTATCCCCATGTGTTTTATTTATATTTTGTATGTATGGTGCCGTTCTCAAGAATTTGCAGTAAAGTGGGGTTCTGCTCTTTCCAGCTTCTTTAGCATCACTAATGGTGTTCGACAGGGGGGTATCTTATCTCCTACATTGTTTGCCTTATATCTGCATGATCTGGATATATCTTTATCTGAAGCTGGTGTCGGCTGTAATATTTCTGGATTGTTTGTTAATCACCTGTTTTTTGCCGACGATATGTGCCTCATTTGTCCTTCAGCTAAAGCCTTACAAGCCTTACTTAAATACTGTTCGGATTACGCTGAATCTCACGACATATTGTACAATTATGATAAGACAGTGTGCATGCTATTTTTGCCTAAGAGATACAGAAATTTCAAACCTCCCAGTGTTAAATTGAGTGGTGTTACTCTGGATTATGTCCGTAGATACAAGTATCTTGGTCATATTGTTTCATATGATTTGTCTGACAATGAAAATATCAGTGCACAACGGAGGAAATTATTTGTCCGCGCCAATTTAGTTTTAAGACGGTTTCGTGGATGTACCACTGCCGTAAAGAAAGCATTGTTTACTAGCTACTGTTGTAACTTATATTGTTGTCAGCTCTGGAGTGTGTTTTCTAAGACGGCAATCACTAATATGAAAACAATGTACAATAACGCTTTTAGATGGTTGTTACATTATAGATACAGCTGTAGTGCTAGTGGTATGTTTGCCATCAACAAAGTTCCATCGTTTGGGGAAGTTTGGAGAAAGGCTGTACACTCATTTCGAAGTAGAGTTATATCGAGTCGTAACCTGCTAGTGTACACGATTCATCATTCTGATGTAATAGTATATTCGGTCCTGGCATCTAAATGACAGGAGCTACTATTTAATTTACGAAGATAAGACTGTAGTAATATACCAGCTGATATGTACATGTACGCTAAAGCGATTTGTAGGTATTTGTGCATGCTTACCTTTTTTCCCCTCAGCTTTTGTACTTTATAACTATTTTGTTCTTCTTCACACAACTAAATGTAAATATGGACCTTAGTGTCTAAAATAAAATCTTATTATTATTATTATTATTATTTGATGGACGACGGCTGAATTATGAATGACGGATTAGACGCTTGTAATCCACAGTACAGAATATTTTCAATGCTTTTGGTTATGTGTGAATATTTCAGAAATCTATAATCGACAAGAAATTTATGCAAGAATCTTTCTCTCAACATGGTTTATGGGTCAGATTTTTCAAAATTATAGATCTATACCTATTAAAACTAATCCCTGTGTGGAACCCTATTTAGCAAAAGTATTAAATATCAAGCACAGATCAGCTCTCACAGTCACTATATACGTTGGGAATATCAGCACATCGATCAAAAAAAAAGAAACTGAAAGGTTTGGAAGTACAGATTGGATAGGAAAGGCCGTCTATCGAGAAATGTGATATGAATGTATCAAAGGACGTGTATCATTTTATGTTAGTGTGCCCTTTTTATAAAATTTTAGATTGCTGTGTTCAAAACAATATCACTATGACAAACCAAGTGTGTTTAGATTGGTAACACTCTATTCGGATGTCCAGTAAACCGACCAAATTTATTTTTGACGCAATGATGCTGGGAGACGCATAATCGTCCATCCTCATGCATCACCAATATTGCAAGTAAGGCATTTCCTCAGTTTCACTCAAATCCCTGGGCTCTTCTTTCCGATGTCTGATCTATATTTTTCATCGTCAATTACCTGGTATTTTCTTTATTGATATATCCGTTCAGTATAGCTTTACATGACTAAACAAACACTTGAATGTTTTTTGACATCTTTTCAGGTGATCGGGGCAGTATGTGTGTCTAAGCGGTTAAGAACAACTGGCAACATGTTTATCGTCAATCTGGCTGTAACTGACCTTTTCTTAACTGCATTCGTCGACCCGTTTAGTATTATCAGTAAGTATTACAGCCATAGGAGATTTATGTCAGCATTATGGTGCAGAATTTGGTGAAATTCTGCACTTTGAGGTAAAACCATATATCTTGGTACTTTTCTAATACTTGATCGGCTAATTAAAACTTGATAAGGACCCACTTGAAATTACTCAAAGATGGCCGTCAATTTCAAGATGGCCGCCATTGCAATGTATAAATCAGGGGATCATTATGGACTCCTAGATATGTTCTTATATACTCTTCGGGTTATAGGAAGTCTATCATATATCTTTGGCTCAAACCCTATCAGAAAAATTCCAAGATGGGCGCCTTGATGACGTCACAGTATTTGAGTCGTTTTTTTAATTGTTTTCTAATTTCGCCGAAAGGAATACATTATAACTAAAAAATAATTGCATTATGTGAACTATAATAATTTTGGACACTTTTATGCATAAAATGTTTTTTCAAGACCAACGCCGTGGACTCCATTTTGAATGTACTCATGGTCTTCTGATTTGGCTTGGGATTTTGTCGACATGTACTTTAAACCTTTACCGCAAAGGTACACCGACCACATGTTGAAAAACATAGTCATATAATTTTACCTTAGAAGCTCCTCGAAAATGAGTAGCTTTGATCAATATTTTATGGAATCATGCCCCTTTCGGATGTAATAATCTCTGATTGCGTGATATGTTTTGAGGCGACTAATTGTCGATAGGTGACTGACCTATAACCAGGTGAATAAGTTCCCCCAACTTTCGTCACTGTATACCTAATACGGTTCTGTGGTTTTGATTTCGTAATTTAATATGTATTTTTCCTAATAAATAACACAAATAAAACGTTTTATAAATCTTAATGAAAACTCGATCAGAAAAGAATTTTTTTCAAAATATGACATTACTGTGACGTCATTAAAGCGGTCATCTTTTTTTTCTCGCATTTTTTAACATATTGTGATAGCGCTTGAGCCCGAGATATAAAATTCAGGTTGGCCCGTATCCGCTTTTAATCAGAAAGTATATGGCTATCAACAAACTAAATTTTATGCTTCACATTGAAGTGCAGAATCTTTTTATCATATTGCCGCCCTAATGTTTGGTTTTATGAGAACAGATTTTAAAGAGATCCTTTAATGGACGAGGGCTGAATAATAAATGACGTATCAGACTATTGTAATCATCCAAATACGCCTCTCCCTCGCTCCTCAAATATTGTTCCCGGTGCCGTCTTTGCCACAGATACAGTCACTATTGTTCAGGTCTGATCGATACTTTCAGTTACATAACTAATAACTTCATATATTGCACAAACGCTGGGTTATTTGTTAATGTTTGAGAGCGATCCTTTGATCCAGTAGACAAGGTGCACGATAGTAGTAAGGAAAGGCTATTACAGCGCATATTGACCTACTTTTTTGTTCCCCCCGGTGGCGGAGTGTGGCGGAACTTTTCGGGGGATTCCCCAGTGGGGGTTTCCCCATGACGATCACGTGATCAAGGCATGTCTAGACTTGTTCTGGGTTGTACAGTTCTGCCATACGGAGGATGGGTACTAGTATTTCAAATAAATAAATTAATTAATTAATTAATTTTAATTAATTACTTGTAAAATGGCGGTGTTTTTAGACGGCGCAAGGGAGCAAACGAGGCGGTGGGCACGTCACGGGGAGAAAAAACCCTCACATTACCCTCAAAAAAACCTCTAAGCCATATAATAATAATAAACATAATCTATAGGTGTTGTACCATGTTAATAGGATCAGTCTAGCATCTGTACCACCCTAGGGTCGAGTGTTTATTGTTCCGTGTATCTCCGCAAGAAAACAACAAACAAAATGGCGGCTCCAGGATGGTGTGGGGATGCCCTTTCTATCACGGCGTCGACAGTAGCGCCATCTGCACACATTGACGCAAGGGAGACAACTCGTGTGGCCTAAGGATATGGAAATAGCCGTGTTGGAGATAGGGGAGCCACAAATGGTCTAATGGGATCGAGTGAGGTATCAATGTGAAGCCTATGTGAGGGGGCATCTGACTGGACTAGTGGGGTTGAAATAGCGGCATTCTGCGCATGCGCGGTGGCCCAAGGGTATGGAAATAGCCGTGTTGGAGCTAGGGGAGCCCCTGATGGTCCAATGGGATCGAGTGAGGTATTAGAGTGAAGCCTAGGTGAGGGAGCCTCTGATGGGCTGGGTGTGGGGTTGAAGTATCGGCATTCTGCGCATGCGCGGTGGCCGAAGGGTATGGAAATAGCCGTGTTGGAGCTAGGGGAGCCACAAATGGTCCAATGGGATCGAGTGAGGTATCAAAGTGAAGCATTCGTGAAGGGGCATCTAATGGACTGGGTGTGGGGTTGGAATATCGGCATTTTGCGCATGCGCGGTGGTCAAAGGATATGAAACTAGCCGTTTTGAGAGCTAGGGGAGCCCCTAATGGTCCAATGGGGTCGAGTGAGGTATCAAAGTGAAGCATTCGTGAAGGGGCATCTGATGGGTTGGGTGTACGGTAGGAATATCATTCTGCACATGCGCAGACGCAATGCGGAGCTCTCGTCCAATCAGAAGCGAGTATTTCAAATTCGTCACAGAGCTGCCAGCCAATCAGAAGCGAGTATTTTGACCCGGTGCATTATGGGCCATATCCAAGATGGCGGCACGTATGTTCAAGATGGCGGCACATCCGGTGTCGAAAACTGGCCATTTCGTCGGGATGTGGTCACCTAGTGTCGAAAACTGGACCTTGTATGGGTCCTGCTAGACGTTTTGGAGCTAGGGGAGCCCCTAATGGGCCGATGAAGTTGTATGAGGTATCAAAGTGAAGTATATTTCAAGCATGGGTGGGTGCATGTAAAATTTTTCCTGAAAAAATACGGAACGCGGACTTTATCCTAAATTACGGAAAATGCCTATATGGGGTATGGGGGGTATAGGACCATCCTGGGAAACGTACTTCTATACATTTGCGGTAGGGGTGTGGGGTCTCGTTTTACTCGTCTCGTCATTTAGAACACGATAGGAAGTGTTGCGGAGCGAATCGGTGAAATTTATGAAAAAGTCACCGAGGCCTGGGTAGGCCCGTAGGCCTATACTGCATGGCTATGGGTGTATAGGCCCATACGGGGTGGACATGTTGGAGTCTAGGTGAGTCCCTAATGGTCCAATGGGGTCGAGTGAGGTCTTATTTTGAAGCTCTCGTGGAGGAGCACTTGACTACACTAATGGTTCGTCCGTGTTCAATAGTCTGCGCATGCGCAGCCTGGCCCGTAGTATAGAAAACAGGCATTTTGGGTGCTATGTAGGGGTGTGTTTGGGATAGATATGGGCTATTCACGGTTCGAATGGGTCGTGTGAGGTGTCAAAGTGAAGCTTGTGTGGGGTAGAGTCAGAATGGTGTGTTTTTGAATGAAAGTCGCGTCAATCTGCGCATGCGCAGTTGGTTGTAGTAAGTAAAGTGGCCATTTTGGGGCAGTACATGAAGGTATTTGGGGTCGAGATGGGCTATTCACGGTTCGAATGCGTCCTGGAAGGTGTCATCTTGTAGTTCTCGGGGTGTACATTCCGATTTAGGGATGTCCGCGTCATCTGTGACGTCATCGGTGACGTCATCGGTACGAGTAGTAGCGAAAGTGACCATTTTCGGGCAGTACATGAAGGTATTTGGGGTCGAGATGGGCTATTCACGGTTCGAATGCGTCCTGGAAGGTGTCATCTTGTAGTTCTCGGGGTGTACATGCCGATTTAAGGGATGTCCGCGTCATCTGTGACGCCATCAGTGACGTCATCAGTACGAGTAGTAGCGAAAGGGAGCATTTTGGGTGCTATGTAGGGGTGTGTTTGGAGTAGAGATGGGCTATTCACGGTTCGAATGGGTCGTGTGAGGTGTCAAAGTGAAGCTTGTGTGGGGTAGAGTCAGAATGGTGTGTTTTTGAATGCAAGTCGCGTTAATCTGCGCATGCGCAGTTGGTTGTAGTAAGTAAAGTGGCCATTTTGGGGCAGTACATGAAGGTATTTGGGAACGAGATGGGCTATTCACGGTTCGAATGCGTCGTGTGAGGTGTCATCTTGTAGCTCTCGGGGTGTAGACCAGATTTGAGGGCTGTTCACGTCACCTGTGACGTCATCGGTGACGTCATCAGTACGAGTAGTAAGTAAAGTGGGTATTTTGGGGCAGTGAAAGGAAGGTATTTGGTGTAGAGATGCTCCATCCTTGGTCCGAATGCGTCGTGTGGGGTGTCATTTTGTAGCTCTCGGCGTGCAGACCTCGATTTGAGGGCTGTCCACAGCATCTGTGACGTCATTGGTGACGTCATCAGTACGAGTAGTAGCGAAAGTGTGCATTTTGGGGCAGTGAAGGAAGGTCTTTGGGGTAGAGATGCTTCATCCTCAGTCCGAATGCGTCGTGTGGGGTGTCATCTTGTAGTTTGAGGGCGGTTCACGTCACCTGTGACGTCATCGGTGACGTCATCAGTACGAGTAGTAAGTAAAGTGGGTATTTTGGGGCAGTGAAAGGAAGGTATTTGGCGTAGAGATGCTCCATCCTTGGTCCGAATGCGTCGTGTGGGGTGTCATTTTGTAGCTCTCGGCGTGCAGACCTCGATTTCAGGGCTGTCCGCAGCATCTGTGACGTCATTGGTGACGTCATCAGTAGGAGTAGTAGCGAAAGTGGGCATTTTGGGGCAGTGAAGGGTGGTATTTGGTGTAGAGATGGACCATCCTTGGTCCGAATGCGTCGTGTGAGGTGTCATCTTGTAGCAACGATCACCAACGCCATTCTTAATGCTTCAACGCCCAGGTGAAATAGCTCAGAAGCTCTGATATTCCATGGAATTGTCACTAATTCTTCGAAATGCAGTGACGCCCGTCGTTACACCTTAACACTCTAACATAACACCATGATATAGACCGGACAGAGAACAACAACAGCAACAACAACAATGATCACACATGAGAGAACAACAACAACAAGAAGTTTTTTTTCATATAGTTTATTCTCCCCAATGTTACATCATACCCACGTTGGGGGAGCCGCGTTGGGTATATTTACAATTCAAGAATATTCTTGTCCAATCAGAGGCCACCATTTGCATCTGTCATATTCGTTCCTGTCCGTTAGATGTATTCTCGGCTACTCTTGTCCAATCAGAAGTCGCCATTTCAGAAAGTTCCATCTTCGGCCATGTTCGCTCTGAACCGTTTGTTCTAATCGTCATCGGACAGGCCAGGATACCGTTGAGGAAACATATCCTCAGATAGTTGTTTGCGCATTCTGAGTATCTATCAGTGCATGGGTGAATACTTTCATCCGATGGGGGTGGTGGGTCAGTTTAACCACGAAGAACGTAACATTGGTGACCCTCTCCACTATCCACTTGGTGTTGGGACGCTGTTCATAGGCCCATTCTAAGGGATCCACAGTGCCCAGTTGGGCCAGCATCGTCTCTAGCGACGCCCGATTGGTGATTGTGAAAGGATGGTCGTACACTGGGTTGATGGCACTGGAATAGAAATAGCACAATTCACGCGTCATCTTATGGCATAAGATGTACCCAAATGCTACATTTAATGTGAAAGACGTAGGTTGGTCATTGAAGATGGCTTCCACGTAGCTGCGTAGACGGGCGAGGTCGGTCAGCCGGAAATTGTACAAGTCCAATATAGGGCGATGACGGTGGAAGCAGTGTCTGATCATGGACCAATGGCGTCGATACATCTCACTCACTGGATGATCTTCGGGTAAGAGATCGCTGAGAACATCCACCGCATCTTCCAGAAAATGTTCGTTGTTGTCAGGCGTATGACTGGAAACAGTGATGCTAGGGACCGGCTGGATATCTAGGCTCTTCTGAGCTATGGGTATAGGCGGGCTCTCCGTGATCGCATCACCAGTGGCACTCTCCTCCCCGGGTTCATCTTCAGTGGATCTGTCCCTCCTGGGTACCTCTTTAGTGGAAAGTTGTCCCTCATGCCGTGGTGATGCACCATGAATCAAACGCTCATGCCGTTTTAACTGACGTCGTTTGAAGAGTTGACCACATTCTTCGCATGGACGCTTGGATGGCCCATGAATTGAACGTTCATGGCGCTGTAAATGATCTGGGCGCTGAAACGACAGTGTAGGCCTACATATCGTACAGCTATACCGGGCGTTCCATCGTGCTTGGTAGCCTCATGGCGGCGCAAGTCGTGCCGGCGAGTGAATGATTTCGAGCACGTAGTACAAGTGAACATATTGGTGGTTGACAGAGTGTCTGATGAAACGGCCAGGCCGTTTCCTTTTATAGCAAGCTAGCTGTTGATCTATTTTTAGCACAATCAGTTCTAAACTAGGGGAAAACCCCTATCACCTCTAGCCAAAAGGGCTAATATCGATCCCCGGGCTTATTGGGATCTGCCTATCAAGTCAATGGTGTGATGTGAATAACAACAAGTTCAGCAATGTTCATACAGTTTATTGTCCCCAATGTTACATCATACCCAGGCTGGGGGAGCCGCCCTGGGTATGTTTAGTATGTTCGCATTCGAAATATCAAACACCGTGTTTTATTATTCAACGCATCGTCACATCAGGCACAAGTGTTTACTGAGCTCAAGTCAACGACCAGCATGTAGACATAGAGAGTATGTACGGCATGTTGTGGTATTCATCAGTGCATGGGTGACGCATTCACCCGATGGGTTGATTGGTCGTCTTGGTCACGAAAAACGTAACATTGGTCACCCTCTTTACCACCCATTGTGTGTTGGGTCGTTGTTGTTGGGCCCATCTCATGGCATCCAATTGTTCCACGTGGTCCAGCATCATCTCTAGTGACCTCCGGTTAATGATGGTAAACGGTTGGTCGTACACTGGGTTGAAGGCACTGGAATAGAAATAGCGCAATTCACCCGTCGTCTTATGGCATAAGATGTACCCAAATGCTACATTTAATGTGAAGGCCGTTGGTTGGTCATTGAAGATGGTTTCCACGTAGCTGCGTAGACGGGTGAGGTTGGTCAGTGGGAAATTTTAGATATCTTGAATAGGGCGATGACGGTGGAAACAGTGCCGTGTCATGGACCAATGGCGCCGAGAGATGTCACTCTCTGGATGATCTTCGGGTAAGAGATCGCTAGGAACATTTATGGGCTCGTCCAGAAAATGTTCGATGTATGACGTATGACTCGAAACCGTAACGGTGGGGTCCGGCCGGAAATCCAGGCTCTTCCCAGCTGTAGGTATAGGCGGGCTCTCCGTCATCGCATCACCAGTGGCGTTCGTCTTCCCGGGCTTATCTTCAGTGGGTCTGACCTTCCGCGGCTCCTCTTCAGTAGGAAGTTGTCGCCAAAACCGTGGTGACGGACCATGGATCAAACGCTGATGCCGTTTTAACTGACTGCGTCGTTTGAAGAGTTGACCACAATCCTTACATTGTTCCGTCGCGTCCTCGTGGAATGAACGTTCGTGGCGCAGTAATGCATCTTCCCGATTAAATGACCGTGCGCAGGTTATACAAGTATACAGTCCATCGTTGTGGGTGGAGGTCTCGTGGCGTCGTAAACTATCTAGACGAGTAAACTTCTTCTGGCAAGTTGTGCAAGTGAACATCTTGGTGGTTGACAGAGTGTCTGATGAAACGGCCAGGCCGCTTCCCTTTATAGCACGCTAGCTGGTGATCTATTTTTAGCACACTCAGTTCAACTATCCCCAAGTCGAGAGCCGAGCCGTGACATCTTCGGTAACCTCCGTGTCTCTTTGGCCACCTCAAAGCCTGTGGAACTCAGAGCTCGGAAGTGACATTTGCATATGACCTCTGCGAGGTCACAGGGCAGTGAAGGATGGTATTTGGTGTAGAGATGGACCATCCTTGGTCCGAATGCGTCATGTTGTAGCTCTCGGGGTGTAGACCCCAATTTTAGGGATAGCCACAGCATCTGTGACGTCATTGGTGCCGTCATCAGTACGAGTAGTAGCGAAAGTGGGCATTTTTTAGCAGTGAAGGAGTATACACTATGTACAAATAGAATACAGGTGGTATGTACAAATAGAATAGTAGTGGTATGTATAAGGTACAAAAACAAAAAAATTCTGTCAGGAGTAGGATTCGAACCTACGGCAGCTCTTCGCCGACCAGCACTTAATACCGGCGCCTTAGACCACTCGGCCATCCTGACTGTTTACAGTTTTTAACTCGTGTATCAACAGTTATATAGTGTGTTCGTCATTTTTTCACAAGTCCAAGTAAGTAGTGCTCACACCATCGGCCAGGACTTTCCGTTTCGGGTAAAAGAAAGTAAAGGCGTCTCGTTGCTGGATGTACGTCCGCATTTCGGATGCTCTTGGAACTCGGCGCTTCGGAGCCCTTGGAGCTCCGGAGCTCATGGAGCTCCGGAGGTCACTTCCGCTTCTGTTCACGTGACCGGAACT